>DWPT01008184.1:0-10356 GCA_018251895.1 Agathymus mariae mariae
CACACTAATTCCTACCTTTTTTTTCTTAATTTAATTTTTCACTTCCTAGTAATCCTAAAGCATATTTAGTTTTTAAAGCTATAAATTTCCTACTAGCGTCCTTTTCTTGCCGCTTTGATACACGGTTATATCTAGTATGAACCCTTTTAACTAAACTTTTTACTCTTTTGCTTTACATATTTTACCTTTTCATAAAACACTTGACGACAAAGTAGGCTCCGTACTCTTCTTTATTTTAGAACCTCCAGAACCGAGCACTTTTAACGACTTCTTTTACCCTTTTATCTACATTTTCAAGATTCTTTCCCTTTTTATTATCGTTAATTTTAAAAAGCATTCGCGAAGTACTGAATTGTTTGAAGGTTGACCGTTTTGAATATTAAGAGCGGGAAATGAAAAATAAAAACGGGTTTATGACGGGGTAAACTTTTTTTACTTTTATGTCCAAATTGAGTTCTTTTCCTCGAATGGGTTGTGTTGTTACGTAGAAAAATAACAAGAGGCTTTTATCTTCGAAACGACTTTATAAGATTTTTGTATAATTCCTATTTTTTTAAACCTGTTGACAAAATAGATTTTTAAATAACCAAGTTGTTGAACGTACCGAACTTGATGCTTACAGGAAAATTATCAACGTCAAGCAATATCAAACGCGATTAAATGGGTTGTTATCACTATTTGCAAAAGAATTTTACACACATTACAGTTCTCAATGGGACGTAATTCCTCGATTTCAGTTGTTAAAACATTGCAAAGTTCAAACTTAGCTCAATAGACTTACACATCAATAATAAACAATTGTTGTTATCCTTTAAGAACGCTAATATTGACTGAAGAGAACATAACCATACTGCAATGTCATTTATTATCTATAAAAACAATTCCTGATAAATATGAAACGTTTTCCTAGTAAATCAAATAAATGGTTGGGAAATAAGCACCGGAAATTCAATTTCAAATTGATGAACACGTCTCTCAGTGTTAAATAATTCATACTTTACACAGTCATAATATTAATTACACTAGTCGTAACTGCGGATCATATGAACGTTATTATTTGTAATTTCGTTGGTTGACAGGATCATATAGTCATTTGCTTTTACCATGGAATATATTTTGAAGTCTGTATGTAACTTTATAAAGTGTGGGTTTTCAGAACTGTGCCAATCAATAATTCCACTGGAACCTGCGTTTCTCATATATAATTACCCTCTCTTTGTTAGTTAGCTAATCTATAGGCACTACGCAAAAAATTACGTCAATCACTCGTTTGCTGTATAAATGAAGGACAAATCTACTAAGCAAAAGCTAATAAATATATTTTTATATAAGTACCTGGAGAATTTTAATAATATGAAATGATAAATGATAATAGAAATTACCATTATCAAGAGTCTACCATAGCCACTAAATGCTGTAAATTGGACTTTTCAAAGTATATTTTACCCACCGAAAAACTCCACCCAATGAGCCCTTAAGACTACCATGACGTGCTTATAAAATTATCATTGAGCTTATCTTGTTGTCTGTTTGGGGCGAAAATTAAATAAATAAATAAACGGTCAAACACTCACACTCTCGTATTGGCATTCCCTGTAATACTGGTGATATGGACATACACATATGAGACATCATAAATATCCGATAAAAAACAATTACTGCTACCCAAGCTACAGGCGTGGATGCTACATGTGACATCCATTTTGAAATCCAAGTTGGCTGCTGAATATGATCTCAGAAAAAATACTCGTATATTGTTAACCTTTCGAATTTCGTTTTGGTTACAATTATCCAAATCAGCCTCGGGTATTTAAGTATCGTGTATTTAAGCCTCGGTTATTTAAGCCTCGGGTATACGTGGAATATAAATATTTGTATTACGACAAGATTTATTCGGGACAAGGCGTTAAAAACAAACTTTGAGAATAAGTAATTTTCTGAATAAGTTTTCTTTTTATTTTAAAGTGGAATATTTATCGATTTGTATGTATACTGTATTGTTGTAAAATACGACCGTAGTTTGGTTGTTTTAACCTAAATTCTTGAGTATACATATAATGTAAATTCATGTGATATTTTTGTATCAAATTGTTACTCGACATGTAAGTTACTTTTAAGTTACTTTACATTCTTTTACGTAAATAGGTCAATTTAAAAAATTCAGAATAATATAAATATTAAGATATGTTCAAGAGATTCAAACTACCTTAATTAAGTCTTGTAACAGCAGAATTGCATTAATGTTATCATGTAATAACTCTACAATTGATTGTAATCTAGATAGCGGACACAATTAGTAAGAAACAATCATAGAATTTGTAATCAACTAATTGTTATCACAAGTATATTTGTAGTTTTATTATCATGCGTTTACATTATCGTGTAATGATTCTACAATTACTTGTAAACTAGATAGTATTAGTTAGTTTACAATAAATTTATAGAATGAGAGATGAATCACGTTGTATGATTCGGTCTGTTAGGGATCTGAGAAAGCATCTCACTCTGCATGATTGACGTCTTTAGATGAAGCCGCTGAACGACTGTATAAAGGAGTACGTTAGGTTCTGGTATTGATGAACTCTTTGATGGTCATGCTTAGTTTTAGTCGGTAAAATATTAATACAATGAATGAAACATATTAATTATGTTAGATCTAATGACCTTAATAAGAAATATAACAAATTATTGTAATTATTGTATTGGATCGAATAACACGATGAAGGATTCATGAAGGTCAGAACAATGCAGCAATAATCGTCAGATACCCAGCTACATACAAACTCAACCAAGTTAGTAGATATTTTATGATACTCACACTGTAATAGATAAATTCTACATTATCTGCATATACTTACTGTGCCAGCTCTGGATCCGAAACGACATATAATGCAAGATTATGTCCATGGACAGTACTACGTCGGTAGAATACAGTTTAGTTTAGTTTTCTTATATATTTTTATGAACATTGTCCCTTATAAACATGTTTTTTTTTAAATTTAATCCGAACTTAGATCCCTAACGTGAATGTCTGAGTTCCTAAGGCCTTAATTATTTCATAATATATATATATTTATTTGTATGTAACTGCATAAAAATGATTTGGACTTACCTTCAAGTGCGCGTATCCATTATTTTTATTTGAACGTCTAAGTCAATTCCAAAATTTTCAATAAATTTACGTTTTGTCTCGTTCAATTTACACAATGAACGCTGCAAAAATGTCAGTTACAGTAGACTGGATAAGCCGCATGATATATTGCGGTCACTCATTTCTGATCACTGGCAATCTGTCAACATTGCCTCAAGTCTACAACGCAATATTACCATCCAATGAACATTACACAGTAACAAAAATATCAGCAATTAGAATAGTTTAAAAACAGAATCCATGTGCGAGAGATTTATGACCTCTTTGATCTTATTAACAGTAATTTCGATATTTAGTTATTACAATGAGTCGCGAACTGGGCGAGTTCCGCCATATTGCAGAATGACTGCGCATGCGCGTTACAGCTTCAATCACACATGCGCCATAACGAGTTAATATAACGTAAATAAACCTTAGTTTAGATTATTGAATAATGAAAACTTGTATAAGGAGATTTTTTCTTAATATCCAACTAGAAATAGTTATTCGAAGTTATTAAAACTTGTTTTCATAATTTCCTTTTCTTAGATAATAGTATAATTGTCTATAATTGTCGGCATATTAGGCTAATATTTTCAATGAAAACAGCTAATAAATGGGCAAGCGAGACATCCAATGTAAGTGGTAAGTACCGCCCATGGACATGGGTCACTAACGAGCAGAGTTCTCAAAATTACCAACGTTCCGACTTGCCTTGTAATAGGACTATAATGGCAGCTTTTGATCCTGGTTATAAATGACATTGGTCAAATTTATTTACTATACTATTTATGTCATAGTGCTTATTTAGATGTACGGAATTCCACTAATACATTTATTACATATATATATTTTTTTTTATGTTTAGATGTACAGCCCCTTCAGCTTTGAATAAAATACGGATCAAACTTAAACCATTTTCGTTCCTGAAGTCAGTTGAAAAACTATACTAACCTAACTTAACATTAAATATTTTTATTACATTGAGGCACTCTCAATAAATCAACAAATGTATCTAATATGATTAATCAGTAAAGTTGTAGGAGACTGTGAGTGACTAACATACAAAAATACATTAAAATTTTGTGTCAATAAAACTAAGAGATAAAAAAATCTTTTGCAACGATAATATAAATTCAATTTCAGGACAATTCAGAAACGAAAGGCACCTGGACCGTAAAACACACGAACGACCATCCAATTAACGGTAATTTCTACCGGACACAATCTTACATTAATTCAACTTCTAGATTCCTCGAACACCTTGGAAGTACTACTGTAATCATACAGTGTAAACTTGGACGCAGTCTGAGAAGCTATACGCTAAAATAATAAAAAGTTGATGAAACCGTTTATAGATTGAAAATTAATTATTAATCACTAGTGTTATAGTCCTAAAAGCTACTTAATTTATTTTACAACCTCTATCGTTCCAGCGCTGACCTCGGGCTTACTCTCACAATGAGAGGGGGTAAGGCCATAGTTTCTCACGCTGGCCAACTGAAAGATTTCACATACCTTTGAGAACGTTATGGAGAAATCTCAGGTACGCTGGTTTCCTTATTATGTTTCTTCTACCTTTACCGGAACACGTGATAATAAATTTGTAATACCTTCATTCATAATTTGGTAATTTGCAAAATTAGAGGTACGTGAAGGATTAGAACTCGAGTTTCCCGTGCAGTTTTGTTTTGGGTATGTGTTATGGCAATGCCCAGTATATTGGTAGACGAGCCAGTTAATTCTAATGTTAAGTGATTATCGCTTCCTTAGTCACTTAAAGAATTATCATAGATTCCTTTTTGGCTAAGGGAAAGGGAAAGGTGAACAGGGAAACCCGCTTTCTAACTTATATAGTTCTACATAGTTGTGTTATACTATGTTGAGATACTATTACATATGCGTCAATGTATGACGTTTGATCCCTAATCCCGTATCATGGAGTCAAGTTTAACATGAAGTGTAGAACGCGGAATCAAAGTTGTTTGACTTCCTGTAAGTAAACTATGAAAATTTGGTTAGGATCCCATACCCGCATTCACTCTTTGAGTCAGATGTATGTAAATTTATACGTATCTAATCATAGTAACCACACGCGTATCACGTAGTGTAAGCTATAGTAATCGACTGTAGGTAGCTAGTAACCCAACCGCTCTTCTCTTCGAACAATCTGATCGTTGCGTTCACAATTGATAACTGCACCAAAATTCTTCATTTTTATCAGTCGTTTTACAAATTTTTTATATATAAGCCATATTATTAAACTTTTCCAGTAAATCTCTTACCTATCTGCAAAAATCGTATGAAAATCCATGCGATAGTTATTCAAACTACGTCGTTCAGACAATCATACAGACGCACTGTTTTTTACTATGTATTGATTTTATATAACTATATTTACAAATAATATATATATGTCTGCTAAATAAACACTTATCATGCAAAACATTTTTTACTGAATGAAACTTTTATTGCGAAAGACTTCCTTAATTTCTTAGAAACACATCTTGCTTGCAAAACCTCTCTTCCAATGAAGGTAACTTTGTTAGGTTACACAAGAAGCTCATTAGCTTACAGTATACATGGCATTCGAGCGTACGTGTGTTCGTAAGACCTACGTGATTAGCTGCAACCCCAAAACAATAATGAATCTTAAATTTTCCCGAAACCTAGTTTCAGACCGATGATACGAATGCTTATAAATCACCTACCAGAAATTTTTCTATCTACAACACTGTAGATTATCTATTATCACTGTAGATTATATATTATAAACACTGTAGATTGTCATTTCAAGAAGTCACTGACACTTTTATTGATTGATCAATGTGAACATATTTTTTTTATTTCTGGCATTTCGTAAATTTGTAAAAAGCAATGGACGACTGCCATGGACTAAGGATGAATTCCAGCATAAATGTTCAGACTTATTACTCATAGTAGATACCGATTTTCATTGGTAAATCGAGTAAATTATCGAACGGCATGTTCTGTGGAATCTGGTTCTAGGTACGATAATTCCGACGAACAAATCGCAGTCTCCCCAGCCATATTATTTCAGCTTAACTATTAAGTGCTCTATTCGCCAATATTATGCTTAATTTAACTGCATTGCTATATATAATATATAAGGTACTGAAATAAAATCTTTTTAGTTTGTTTTGAGAGTAAGTTAATTTTTTTCATGCTTTTCATTTACTTGTTATGTTTAGTATCTGAAATCATAGGGTGGTTAATTTTCAAATATTTTTGGAAAATAAAAATATATATGCATTTCTGTCACTTACCATGACGCATTAACAATTTTCATTTATTTTTTAATAATAAGCTTTAAAAATTATCGAAATAAAAGCTTTATTTTAACGAGGAAAAGAAAGTTGCGCGTCATTCATATTCAATAAGTTTTTAGTAGCAAAAATATATATCTATATAAAAAATAAAATTTTAACTGATCGCTATCCGTACATAAACGACATATGAGAAAAATCATTATTGGGGAATTTCATTAATGCAATAGAACACAAAACAATAGTTGTTAGAATTTTTGTCTGTTTGTCTGTGTGTTTGTTCGCGCTAACATCGTTTCTGATATTAATTTACCGATTTCGTTCTGGTTTTACTAATACATTGCAGTAAGTATCATTTAATACTAAAGATTGTTTCATCGCAGTCGGTTCATAAATAAAAAAGTTATAAATAAATTTAAAATAATGCAGGAACAACTATTTTTAAGGGAAGACGTGGTTTTCCAGAAGTGAAGCGAGGTCAGTGTACTAATTCAGTAAATTTTTAATAGTAAAAAATACCAGGATAATATAAATCACAAGGAAGTAAAATGACTGAATAGTCTTTATAACTTATTATCAGCTCACATAGATCTTTAGGTGCATATAAAATGACAGCATATTTTATGTAAGCCGATAACTTTTTTCTTTTTTGTCTTATTAATCATCAAGTACCAGGTTTACATGAGGTTAGGGAAAACGCATAACTATATCCGTCATGTTATGGCGGTAAGTTAAGGTGCCAACATAAAAATGTTAAAAGTTATTTGTCAGGCGATGTTCACATGAAATTTTTACAGGATGAAATTATTTTTAAGAAATATAATTCATTAAAATATATATTGTTTTATTATTATATATCTCCTGAACGCGCCTTATCCGAACGCGTGAACGAAGACGTAGTGCGCTATTGCTAATTGAGTCGGGAAGGCGTTAACGACGAACTGTGACGTCACAAGCAAGTTATACCGGCAGCCAGCCTCCTTTCAAGCATCCTTTGTTTTCGGTGCTGACCACGGCGTGATCCGCTTTGTTCGTAATTAATAAAGTCATAACAAGTATACAAAGTGGCAATCTTTCCTTTACCTAACATCTCCTTAAGATCGTAGAAATATTTAAATACTTATATAAAAAAGATACCATTGACACTTATTTTATACACCCGATTTTCTTTTTGTAAGGATTACGATATTGATTCATTTTTGCTACAGGTCTGTCACTGGCATTTAAGACTTATTCCAACTTTTTCTGTTCAATAGACTAAGAGAAAATTGGATGTGACAGGCAAATACGCGAATGATCTTATAAGTGTTTTGCTTTCGAATATATAGAACTCTTAAAATGTTAACTTATCGGAGATGTCTCAAGCGAGCCTGAAAATCGTGACATTTCCGACATCAACAGCTCCGTAACGGATATATTTATATATAAAGGATCCAACTCGAAAAAAATTCCGGGAAAATATAAAATATCAACGGAGATTCAAGTGTAACATCGGTAGGAAAACATTTGCTCCAATAATGTTGAATGGAAGAAATTTTGGTGTCATCAGTCCTTTGATCAGGTTCAGAAAATTGCTGATAGCCAAATGAAAACTATTAATATTAAATATATTTGGTTTGATCGGGTAATTGAAGTAACTGAGATGATTATTGATCCTGAAACCGGAGGTTTTTTTTTTTTATTACAAATGTCATTTACACTTTGAGTAAGAATTCATTGGTTTCCTCGCACTATACATATAAGAATAAAATGGTATCATACGAATAAAATCCATATTTTATATTTATTATCACTACACGCTGTTAAACTTTTACTCAGTTCAAAATGTGACATCGCAAAAGATTCACATGTTCACATGTCGCTAGCCAGTCATTTAAAGAAAAGAAAAGAAAAAATAAAGAAATTCGCCAATCGAATCTCGAATTTGCTACCAGAGTAGACAAGTTTTTAGCGATGAACATGATCTCATTTGTGGAAGTTACATAACGAAATGTAGCCTACTACAGATTATGCCAAAAGATGTCAGACAATTAGTATCTGCTTGTGCACTGTAGATAGCAGACCAAAAAAAAAATTGTGTGTATAAAGTTGTACCAATGCTACCACATTGTTTAAATTGAAATACAGCATGAGATTGCTTGCTAATACAAAGGAGACATTTTTTTATTCAAAATATAAAACGAAATGTGCTTAATAAATTGTTCGAGATTAAGTTTTCTTTTCTCTTGCAGGGGTTTGAGTGTTGTAATATTTTGTCCCCGGTATTGTAACAACGAGTCAGTTCAAGTCCTGATTCTCCGAAAATTATAAATTGATTTTATTTTTAACATAACTAGTACGCGAAATAATTTTTCAATTTAAACCCCGAATAAGTGCGCAATCAAACAAACCTATGACAATCAGGTGAAATAAGCAAAAAAGTGTGTCATGAGATAAAAAAATATCACAACCAGGGGTCAGTTTCCTCACAAAAAAAGAATTGTCTAGTACGCCGCTAATGTACTATGTTTAATTGATCAGAAAAAATCACATGGAATTCATACTTATCCCAATTTAATTTCACTTATCCCATTTTCAACTAAAAACGAATTCCGCACTTGTTCTTATTCGAACTTTTAAAATGTCCATCGAAAATTATGACCGACACGTTTTCACTGAAACGGGAACGCCGTCAATTTAAATGGCCACTCGGAGCTTCGAAGTTGAATTTATTCAATCCGTCCTTTCTCAAAGGATCCATCCATCCATTTCCATGTTGAAAGTTTCGCGATAAAAATATTTAAGTTAATATCGAATTTAAGGCGCCTACGAGTAACATTTCAAGTTTGAGAAATAATCTGAATGAAACACGTTGCCTCAAATGTAATTTTATTTTGAACTGTTTTTTTTACTACTAAGCCACTTCCACTTTGCCTCGGCCAACCTGTTCTTTACATTGTCAAAATCCGAAACAGTTTTTTATCTTCTATATCGGTGTTTACATTCGTATATCTATTATTTTACTGGTAGTTTTAACACCGCTTAACAAAAATGGATTAATTTTATGGACAAACAGCCTTACGTTATTTCTGAAGTTCTAAATAAGTCACAAACACAAAATGATTACAGGAGCGACATCAGCTTGCGGGGATATAGCACATCTCCAGCATGGAGGACTTTGCAAAAGGAAGCAGTAAATAAAACCGTTTGTTAACACGCTTTCCAATTCGGCAATTTATTTAAACGTCCACATTGTACGATAAAGGTTAATATTTCTATTATTTGTTTTGTACACTAAAAACGCCACCAATTAGGATAAGCTAATTAATATTCTGCACAGTGACCTACAAAAAAGATCTAATATTATACACATGAGCAGAGAAGGATGGATTGGACTTAAATATGCGATGAGCCTTTATCCCTGATGAAGATATACTCGTAGGTATGTTAAATTTATTAAAAAAAATACCATTAGCCAACTCAATGAATAATATGTAATAATTATAAAACATTGGTATTTTAAAACATTTTAAATTTAATAAAATCTCTTCCTATAAAATATTAGTAACTCGTACATTGTTATTAACGAGTCGAGTCGAATCGTTCAACACAGCCGCGGGTATCGACCGTGACAATATCTACGTTTAATAGGATGAATATCATTTTAAAACGTTTTTAATAGAATTCCAGATTCATTTTTTTCCGTTCTAATTAATTCAAACATTCAAAATTGAAATTTAGACAATTTATTTCGCGTTATTCAATCTGGTGATTTAGCGTACGACTTTGGTTTTATATTTTTTGGTTAAGTTATAAAGACACGAAGTAATGTTTAACCCGCGCATCTCCGGAGGGTAGCCCTTTTTCCTTTGTCTGGGCGCAAAAAAAAAAAAAAAGTTGAAATAAGCGGGGATGTCTGCAAAGAAAAAGCAAAATCCGAGAGGCAAACCGAGAGGCCTT
>DWPT01008185.1:0-10356 GCA_018251895.1 Agathymus mariae mariae
GTTAATATGCACATAATTGTTGAAAATTTTTGAGCCTTGTGAATTACTTTAATTACCTTATAACCGTGGTTTCTGAAGCAAACGGCACAAGATCATTTAGTCCAAAGTTTGGTCTGAGATGTTGTTGAGTATAAGGTAGTATAAACTACGAATTACAATAACAGGACAAGTCCAATAAATATAAAAGTTGAGACAGATACTTTTTTATTAGCTGTTCTGTAACGTCATCTAAATGGCTCTCACTTGCATTATTCCCAGTTTGATGCAGCGATGGAAGACTTTTAGGAAACGTACATACGTTTAGACGTTCCTTAGAGGATTGCTTTGTTTTATTAATCTTGTTTTTGTTTCGTTTTTTAATAATACTTTATTTACTAAGTAAGTATTGACCTATGTATACAATGGATCTAGTTCAATTATTGTATTCAATTTTCAATCAATTATAGGCGTCCAAAATTTTTTACGATTTTCACACGTATTAAGAACCAAAAAGAAGAAGAAGAAAAAACATTTATAAACATACAATAATTACGCAGCTATGACCGAGGACTCTCATAGAACTATTTGGTTCATGGTGATTAGAACAAATAGCTCACAAATAAATTTGACATGAGCCAGTAGTTTAGCTGTTGTGATATAGATGTCGCTACGATAGACTTTTAATTTTGTTTTTGTTACATTATATAAATAAAGTAATAGAATAAAATGTTGTCAGCGGATCATAAAAAATCTAGTATTCTTTTTTTTATTTAATCTTTTGGTTTCAATCTTATGAAACAAAATACAAAATACAGACACCTTAACCTTGAGCACGGACAAATTAAAAATAAACATATTCTTATTTAATATTCGGATATATAATAACTATTATTGTTTATATTAATTATTGTTTATATCAAAAGCTCATGTCATTAATGAATATAATAATAAATCACATAATTATTTAACGTAATCATTAACGTGTTTTTTCTATTATACATATAAGAGTAACGAAAAAAGCATAAAAAAAATAGCTAGCGGCGGCTAGTTGAATTAATAATAATTGTTCGCTCTAGCTTCACTCTGGTTATTCATTTATAATTTTCAGGCAAGTACCCCAGCAGGGGACACGGCACTACACCTGGCGGCTCGAAGACGAGATGTGGACATGGCTCGAATATTGGTAGATTACGGCGCAGCGGTGGATGCCACTAACGGCGCTGGAATGACTGCGTTACACATCGCAGCCGCAGAGGGAGATGAGCCACTCGTCAAATATTTCTATGGAGTCAGAGCTAATGCTGCGATTGCGGATAATGAAGGTAGAAATGCTATTAATAATTATTTCGTAACCGCTACATGTACAGCTATGTCGTCCTGTACAAAAACAGTACAGAACGGTTCTAATCAAATGTCACGCGCAATCGCTTTGCCAAACAGCATTGTATTTCAGTTGATAAAGTAAATGTCGTAAATGTGTCCGTCTAGCGCAGAGTCCCATATTCGTTTGTCGGAAAGGGTGGACTTACCGTAGCTGTTAAATATTTTATTTGTGGTCTTAATTTTTTGGTTAAATGATTATAATTAGAGTCACAATACGTACAATCCCAATAGAGAGGTATCTTGCTGTCATTGTGTTGCAGCTTCTTCATTTATTAGGCCAGTGTAAAATTGTCTTGAAAAGAGACACATCTTGCGCATTTACACACACACACACACACACACCTGAGTTAACATTTTGAATTCATTTTCTTTCTTAATTTATCGGTATCGTAAATTTTCCCACAAAATTTTTCGCCCTTGAAACCATCCAGCGAATTTTTTAAAATTAAGTTCTCGGTATTACTCTGAGAATTGATTACTAATAAATTGACTTTTAATTTAATTTCGAATTCATATAAAATCAATTTCAATTCTAGATTTAAGATGTAGTCCACCCCAGTTCGATAAAGATTTTCTAGAAATGATTAATACTATGATACTAAATCCAGACTTATACATAGATTATACTGGAAGTGCAGAGTTTTTTTTTGACTCATTGGCAATGAATGCAATCAATAGTAAAATAAAGAAACATAAAATGCCACTGCACACGAGTCGAGTAATTAGAATATAATATAGTATGTGTAATAATATTACAGTATAACGTTATGTTTATTATTAATTATCCATTTTTTAAATTTGACAGACAGAACACCGATGCATCTAGCTGCAGAAAATGGCCATGCGGCCATTATAGAACTTCTAGCGGATAAGTTTAAAGCTTCCATCTTTGAACGCACTAAGGATGGAAGTACTCTAATGCACATTGCTTCTTTAAACGGCCACGCCGATTGCGCCATGATGCTGTTCAAAAAAGGCGTATATCTCCACATGCCAAATAAGGTAGGAAAAGTACAGTGAATAAGATAGGTAAACTAGGGCATGAGTTGATGACGCAATCGAAACCACCAGCAGCGACAGAGATGGTTTAAAAATCCAACGTACCAAACATCAATAGAGCAAGTTTCTTTTCTGAAGTTACTCATAGATGTATCTAATTATTGACCTGTTTTTCAAAGGATGGAGCTCGTAGTATACACACCGCAGCACGATATGGCCACGTTGGCATCATAAATACTCTGCTACAGAAAGGAGAAAGTGTGGATGTAACCACGAACGTAAGTAACTACAGTATATCAATAAGTAATCAACTGAAAGATTGCTACTAAAACCTACTGATTTAAGAGACACAAACGGCTTAACACAACGTAGTTTTGTATACATAACGATGTAAGTAAGACTTAAATACTAACTGATACCTAAGTTTTAGTGTTCTTAAACTCGATATTAAAAGATAAGACACAGGTAGACCTGTCTATGCGACTGAAACGAAAGGATAGATGAATGCTTTCCATTTGACAAAATCTTGATTAAATTTTATAGTGATAATCCAAATGTACATGTAATTATATATTTAACCACCTGCTAAAATTTAGCAGTTTAATAATATATATTTGTCTTATTGTCTCTATATTTATTTTAGGATAATTACACTGCTCTGCACATAGCCGTAGAGTCTTGCAAGCCAGCAGTAGTAGAAACATTGTTGGGTTACGGAGCTGATGTCCACATACGCGGAGGCAGACAGAGAGAAACGCCCCTACACATTGCTGCTAGAATACCAGATGGTACGATGTTGTAATCTGATGTCTTTACAAACAAATTAACGGTGACTGTCTTTTTATCCACCCGTAGGATGCATTTTGAAGACGCTAGGAGGATTTGTAATCGATCGATCGATGAAGAAGTTAATGGTCACCGGAGTTTTGAAAATTTTAAGGTCACGCGATGTCGTCTGAAATGTTAACAGCTTCTAATAACTCCCAAAACCCTTCATATTTTCCGCTAGTGAAGACATTTTAAATATCCGACAATTTCTTAACTCATGGCGTTGCTCAATTTGGTCTGTAACTCAAAATTGACTGAGCCTTCGGTTATTTTGTGGATATTATTAATCATTTAGTGTCTACGAGAGAGCACATATCCTCTTCTGATAATCGGGTACATAACTCTCTCATAACGCTTAGACGACTCCATTTATTTTGTATAAGTGGAATTAATGGTAGTCATTTAGTTACATATTCCAAATCAGTTGTTCGAATATATCAATTATAAAATTACATATGAGTACAAACAATACATTTTTTTCCATTCATCATATTAACTTTGTCATATTTCTTATTCAGGTGACAAATGTGCACTGATGCTACTGAAATCAGGTGCAGGGCCAAACAAAGCAACGGAAGATGGCATGACGCCGGTACACGTGGCAGCTAAATATGGAAACCTAGCCACATTAGTTCTTCTATTAGAAGATGGAGGAGATCCATTAAAGAAATCTAAGGTATAAAAAACTTAACACAATTTGTAATTTATCATGTCTTATTGCAAATACATATTTGTTTATTTGCATACTATGATTGACCATCTTTGATAAATGTTGTATTGTAACTGTATTGACTGTCGGTGATAAGTGATTAGGTCGACTTTTTTCATCTTGCTGAAATATGATACTAATATATTTCAGACTGGTGAAACTCCTCTACATATGGCTTGTCGGATGTGCAAGCCAGATGTTGTACGACATTTAATAGAATTCGTTAAAGACCGTAAAGGAGAAAAAGTTGCTACTTCATATATTGATGCAGTTGATGAAGATGGAGCGAGTGCGTTGCATTTTGCTTGCAAAATAACAAAAGAAGAAGTTAAAAAACCATTAGCTGACAGAGAAGTTGTAAAATGTCTAATGGAAAATGGTGCTGATGTAACATTAGTAACCAAACATACTCATGAGACAGCATTTCATTTCTGTGCCATTGCTGGTAATAACGATGTAATGCAAGAAATGATTTCTGAGATGTCTGCCGGTGATGTCAGTAAATCTCTTAATAGACAAAATTCTATTGGATGGACGCCCTTGTTAATTGCATGTCATAGAGGACATATGGAACTTGTAAACACATTGCTTAATAATCACGCAAGGGTAGATGTTTTTGACGTAGAAGGCAGATCAGCTCTACATTTAGCAGCGGAACATGGATTCTTACAAGTGTGTGATGCTCTGTTAACAAATAAAGCATTTATTAATTCTAAAGCTCGAAATGGAAGAACTGCTCTCCATCTTGCTGCTATGAATGGTTACGCTCATCTTGTAAAATTCTTAATTAGAGACCATAACGCCGTAATTGATGTTTTAACGCTAAAAAAACAGACTCCACTACATTTAGCGGCTGCTAGTGGTCAAATAGAAGTCTGTAAACTTTTACTAGAACTTGGTGCCAATATTGATGCTACGGATGAGCTGGGTCAAAAACCTATTCATGCTGCAGCTCAAAATAATTATTCAGAAGTTGTTCAGTTATTTTTGCAACAGCACCCTAATTTAGTAATGGCTACTACAAAAGATGGTAATACATGTGCTCATATTGCGGCCATCCAAGGATCAGTCAAAGTTATTGAAGAGCTAATGAAATTTGATAGAAGTGGTGTGATATCGGCTAGAAACAAATTAAATGACTCAACGCCCTTACAATTAGCTGCGGAAGGTGGTCATGCTGATGTTGTAAGGGCACTTGTTAGAGCGGGTGCATCATGTACAGATGAAAATAGGGCAGGATTAACGGCAGTTCATTTAGCTGCTGAGCATGGACATACTAATGTCTTAGATGTTATGAGATCTACAAATACATTAAGAATATCAAGTAAAAAGTTAGGTCTTACACCTCTTCATATAGCAGCTTATTACGGACAAGCTGGTAAGGCATTAATTTTTTTATTTTATTCATAAATGATAATCAAAGGGTTCTAAAAGTGCTTCTAATAAGTGACAACGGATTTTTTTGAAAAGTATCAAGAAATTTATTATTGTCTATTCTAAATATATTAATGACAATTTACAGAAACAGTTCGTGAACTCCTATCTCATGTGCCTGGAACGGTAAAGTCAGAACCTCCCACGGGCATGTCGTTGGTACCAATATTAGGAGCAGAATCAGGTTTAACACCATTACATCTCGCCGCCTATAATGGCAACGAAAATGTAGTCAGATTATTATTGAACTCTGCTGGAGTACAAGTTGACGCCGCCTCTAATGAAAATGTACGTTTTATAAAATATATTAGTCTCTGGTGGGGGCATATTTATATTAATTATTAGTATTTTCATACGCATTATTATTTGAATATCAAAATTTACATTTTCAGGGTTATAATCCATTGCATCTCGCATGCTTTGGAGGTCATATGTCCATAGTCGGCTTATTGTTAAGCAGATCTGCAGAATTGTTACAAAGCATAGATAGACATGGGAAGACAGGCTTACATATAGCTTCAACACATGGCCATTATCAAATGGTAGAAGTATTGCTCGGTCAAGGTGCTGAAATAAACGCTACTGATAAAAATGGTTGGACTCCTCTTCATTGTGCAGCAAAAGCTGGTCATTTAAATGTTGTCAAACTTTTATGTGAATCGGGTGCATCGCCAAAAAGTGAAACTAATTTAAACTGCGCGCCTATTTGGTTTGCTGCATCTGAAAACCACAACGATGTTCTTGAATATTTATTGCACAAAGAACATGATACTCAATCACTTATGGATGATAAGAGATTTGTTTATAACCTTATGGTCTGTTCAAAAAACCACAATAATATACCTATAGAGGAGTTCGTTTTAGTTTCACCAGCACCTGTCGACACCGCGGCAAAATTATCTAATATTTATATTAATTTGTCTACAAAGGTAAGTGGAAATGATGCTAGAGAAATCTATTTAATTAAATATTTCATAAATAAAAATATTGCATGTTAATTCGACAGGAAAAGGAGCGTGCCAAAGATCTTATAGCAGCCGGTAAGCAATGTGAAGCAATGGCCACTGAACTTCTAGCCCTTGCAGCTGGAGCTGATTCCGCGGGACATATTCTTACTGCTACTGATAATAGAAATATAGAATTTTTGGATGTATTAATAGAAAATGAACAAAAAGAGGTCATCGCCCATACGGTTGTCCAGAGATATCTTCAGGTAAAAACTAGGTAACTTCACCTATCATAGAGGATTTTATTGGTCATATTAGTAGACCCTTACGTGCAAAACTACGGTAAATTAAATGGTAGCCTATTAATTTCGCTCTCTTTTATATAAAGCATCAATATCACAGTCTCTTGTCCACATTTATGAGCAAAATGTTTTTTATTAATTTCAGGAACTCTGGAGAGGCAGCCTTAAGTGGACTGGCATCAAAATTATGTTCCTTTTTTTCGCGTTCATAATTTGTCCGCCGGTTTGGATAGTGTTTTCTCTTCCATTGGGCCATAAATACAATAAGATCCCAATTATTAAATTTATGTCATACTTAACTTCTCACATATACTTAATGGTATTGTTATCTTTAGTTGCAATAACGCCAATTTATAATTCAATATTCAGAGAAAACCTAATCCCACGGTGGTATGAGTGGATGCTACTCATATGTCTAAGTGGGCTCCTACTATTTGAGTTAACAAACCCTAGTGATAAGTCAGGTTTAGGATGGATTAAGATAGCTGTTTTATTATTAGGTGTTATTGGTGTGGCAACGCACGTTGTTGGATGGATTTTCGTATTACCGCAATATTGGCCCACATTGATGTATTGTAGAAATCAATGTTTTGCTTTATCTTTCTTATTGGCTTGCGTACAGATTTTAGATTTCCTATCTTTTCATCATTTGTTTGGACCTTGGGCCATTATTATAGGAAATTTGATGAAAGACTTAGGTAGGTTTCTTGCGGTTTTAGCGATATTTGTGTTTGGATTTTCCATGCATATTGTCGCATTGAATCAGCCATTTCGGAATATTTACAAACCAGAAGATAATAAATATGCCAGACAAGCCAGAAGAAAAATATTCTCAGACGGTAAGATCTGATTCTACATAAATTTTGTAAAACTTTATCTATATTACAACATTTTCAGCATTTTAAACAAAATTTAAAATTATAGTTATAAATTTAAAAAGGAATATAATATTATGCAATCAATATGTGAATCAGGAGTAGTTTAAACAAAATCATTAGTAAAAAATGAAGTGAAGTAAGTACGCTTCAAATGCTTATAAAAGTTTATTGCGTAAACTAATATTATAAAATAACTTGCGAAAATAAACAGAATTTATGAGTCAAATTATTTCGAAACGTGTACTTAAACGAGTGTTTCACGTCTTAGATGATAGTCTCCGAATAAAGGAACAGGCAAATGAATCGCAATGGATAATTGCAGAAGAATCTTATCGAAGAAAACAGGGCCCTGCGGGTCGTAAGTCTACGTTAGAACTAGAAGGATAACAAACACTGATTTATTTGCATTCTTCAAGTCATTCATCGACGATCGCATTTTACTCGATGTGCTTGTCACTTGATTTTTGTTACTATCTGCTTGCTAGCTTGAATGTGTGCCGTCATCGAGTGTTAACCATCGTTGATGTTTCAAGCGTTCGTTAGAACAGCATAACATTACTGTGGAATGACCTAGGGTCTTGTACAATACATAGGGAGTCCGTTGCAAAGTGTGTCCTTTTTGTTTAATTTATAATAATTGTCATGTTCTAGTTGTTCTCATGACTATGTACACATGCGTACAGGAAATGAGCGTAGTAGGGTATTATACATTTTTTTTATTCGCAACCATTAAATTCTTTAGCATTCATGTCTACTTAATCAGATGTGTACATGATTGTGATCGCGACTGTAACATTGTTCGATATTAGATTAATGATAATAATTACCGTGCAATGTATATTCTGTTCATCAACTAAGTTTGACTTATCCAAATGTTATGTACGTAATAATTCAAAATTTCAATTTTTACAATATCCGTTTCATCGAAACATGTATTACAGATATTGAGATGGAGTACAGAGCATGCATTGTACGTCACGCCCTAGTTTTAGTGGAATGAGTGGCCGACCTCACCGCACTTGATGGAGCAGTTTGATTTGCGCATGCGGCTGGCTTGTGTCCCGCGTTTGTCACACCGGTTTTGAGGTACCACATTATGTTTAGGATGTTTGGCTGTGTGTCCTTGATGTGGGGTTACCCGCGCCCACGCTGTTCACAACTTGACACTTAGACGGGCCGGGGTAGATTGATGCAACCGCCAAGGGCAACCTGAAAACAATAGGTATATGTTTAGAAAGCCAAGCTTTAGTGCTACAAATGAAAGTATACCTTTACTTTACTATGGTGGTCATATCTGGTTTATTCACAAACACATCGTCAGTAACACTATACGAATAATATGATTGACATAATTCATTCATCATCTGTATCAATCTACCCCTATCCATACATACATTTAATTCAATGTCAACTTACTTGACTTTAGATTGTAAAATAAATGTGGGTTCTATCATTACGTCGTATTGTAACGTTCATACATAGATTGGACATTGCAACTGAAGCATATCAAATTCACAAACAAATATACACTAAATCAGAAACAAAAATTACGATACGACTTAAAAGATTTGAACATGTAGTAATGGGGTAAGTTGATGCCAAGTATAACATTAAATCTATCGAATTGGTCAACACAATAAAACAAAACTCTAAACTACTCAAATGTGTCCTGTTGCATTAACCTGCCCCTGGTCCGTATAATAGCGAAAAAAGAACGCGGTCCATTTGAGAATTGTCTTCTAGCGACATTATCAACGTTCGAGGCCTTCGAGAAATTGTTCTTCGCCCTTTTCGGCCAGATCACCTTGTCCGACCTCAACTACGTGTCAAGTTTGCGGCCCTGGTGGACGCAGAACCTGTTCAAGTTCGTATTCGGAGCGTACTTGCTGATGTCAGTCGTGGTGCTCATAACGCTCCTAATTGCGATGATGTCGGACACTTATCAGCGCATCCAGGTAAATGGTGCCAAATTCACCACGAACTTGAATCTTGTTCACAGTTACCATGAACCCGCTATTCTCCTTCGAGCTACTATTCTTCGCTGTTTTTGGACAAACCACGACCGAACAGACGAGGGTCCATCGCAACGATAGCAACATTCAGCCAGCCTGGACAAATTATCTTTTCAAGATAGTTTTCGGCATCTACATGTTGGTGTCGGTTGTGGTACTGATCAATCTGCTCATTGCTATGATGTCAGACACGTATCAAAGGATACAGGTAATACAAAGAATGATAAAATTATTGAAGCTGTTGCAAAAGACGCTGCCAAGTAACAGACTAAAACTAATGTTAAAATAAATACATAAAATACTTCATATGACTTAACACTTATATAATAAGTAGAATTTAAATAAGACTTATTTTTATAATCATTATCATACACAACATAAAAATTGGATCTTAATACTTCACAATAGTTTACTCAGAGGTTAACCCAATGTTAAAACTTTATAAACCACAAAAGCTTCAAAGTGCATAAAAATACAACTGAAACACATTACTACATATAAATTAAATATTTAATGTTTATTGAATAACTGAATGTAGTGAAATAAGTTAATAGCACAATGTGTTAAACATAACTTCAAGCTGCTTCTGTTTCTGGTTTTTCAAAGTTGCTTAGGTTCATCGTCATAAAACTATACAATTTTCTTAAAGCATCATAAAATCTAACAAAATCTTAATAACACTTAAAATAAAGAAGATAAAACTTATAAAAGATCAATGGCAGTAATATTTTTGATATTCTCTACTATATCTGAATTATCAGTATAACGACATAGAAATATCGTGAAGATGAGAAAACCATGCTTTTAGATCTTGTCCGGATCAATTCGAACACCTTTATCTGATTTAATGTGTTCCAAGAATGATACTTCTTTCCCGAAAAAGTC
>DWPT01008186.1:0-10354 GCA_018251895.1 Agathymus mariae mariae
CGCTCCTCTAGCGTACGCCGCACCAGCCGCTCCCCTCGCCTATGCGACACCTCTAGCGTACGGAGCACATGCGGCTCTTGCCAGCGCTGCTTACACCGCTCCCCTTGCTCTCGGAGCTCATGGAGCCATCGGCTACGGTGCTTTAGGATTCGGACATGGTCGTTTGGGCTGGTAAAAACTCTTGCCAAAATATTTGTGTATGATGTGACTTTGTGTAAATATAAATAAACATAGATTTTAATGTGATCTATTTCTTTTACTATCTACATTTATTATCTTTTTATTTCATAGATAATATTTTCTTTAAACTTTGTAAAATACATTAATTTTAAGGTAACTTGATGAAATTTCATAAAATGTAATCATAAATTCTTTAGAAAGGGATAGGAGAATAGGGAGGGGAAATAATCTTAAATACTATTTCGAATACAAAGCTTAGGCCGTCATCATATAATATCATGTTCCAATATGATAAAGAAAATTTTATTTCTTTTCAATTTATATCAAAATAGAGCTTAGGTATATACTCAAAATCAAGATATACAACTAGCATTATATTATCACATCTGTTATGTCCCTTAGGCCAAATTCACATCTCTCTGGTCAATTATGAATTGTCATTTGTGGTAATTTGTGTTGCTATATTTGGAATTTTGTGCAATTCTAGGAAAATTTTGGGACAGTTGTAAAATTTTTGCTGTTATCGGTCGTTCATACAAATTTAGACCGTTACCCGCATTGCTTTTTTTTCGATCACTTTTCAAAGATAAAGTTCACTGTTAGAACGACATTATAGACAAATAATAACAGAGCCGATTGTGTACATTTTATAATTTCTGGAATTTTTACCATAGGTAAACTTCGTTGTTGATATTAAAGACAAAATAAATTTTAAAATATTTGTTGTTTGTCTGACTGACTAAAAACACTAAAGAACTTGTTAGAGCTATCTTTCATTGCATAAATAAAGGTCCAATTCATCTGAATCATTTAAAAATTAGGCTAACGCGATGAATACGCTCCACTAAATTTGTGACTTTCTAGTTTTCATATTACGGTTATCCTTACATTGCTCCGGTTATCCTTACCTTACTACGGTTATCCTTACCTCTGAATGGACTTTCTAAATAATTTTTTATATGCAGGTAAATAGAAATAAAAAAATGAGTTAATGGAGAAGTCGAAGTTAATATTCTGTTAAATAAGAGGAAATGATTAGGACGCTTCTGGTATCTACAAGGATGGTAATGATAGTTTTAATTAATGATACATGTTGATGCAAAATTTAATATTACTTACTGAGAAAAATATTTTAAAACTACACCTGCTTAGAAAGTATCTTTTTCTCCTTTGGAAATAAGACAGAAAGTTCGTTATTACTTTACACAAATACGTGAGCGGGAAATATTTGAAAAGTGTGCGTGGATGCGCTGTGTTCCTTTTAATTTTTGATTATTTGAGGGAGCAGTTTCCGAGCACCGCACGACGCGCGCTTGTACATTATTAAAAAACCAATGCTCTATAAACCTTTCTTTTTCATGTTCTATCAAAATTTTCCATGTAGAATTTTACTAACCAGTCATAATGTCAACTCGCACTAAAAGTGATAATTTCATGACGTTGGCGATATCAAAGGAATTTTCCCTCTATTCTATTGATTAGTGTAATATGAATCGCTGTGTATCTCGTCATGGGTCTCCAATTATACACTTTTTACTAAGTGAACCTATTAATAAGCATGTTTACTGAATATTTTCCTTTTGATGTGCAACTTAATGATTAAGTTTCTGATATTCGTTGTCGGCGATTACCTCTCATCTTCTTATATACATTGTACTGTACATATATATTGCATGCCCATGAATGTTAGTCTTCAACCATTTCTCTTTTGAAGTAGTTTGAAGTCCGTTTTAAGTTCGTTTCGCTTCAGTGATTTATAATTTATTTCGATAATCTTAGACCTTTATTGTAATAAAAAAGAAAACAAATTTTATAACTATGTATAAGTTCACTATTCACGAAATACATTAAGATAAGTATCTTTATTGATCTCGCTATTCCAAAGAAGTTATTGTTCAGATTCAGTGATAATAAAAATTCACGTAGTTTGTAATTTTAATAGACATACGTAGAGATTTATTCCCTGTTTCTTTATAAATCAACTGCTGAATTTTTATGTAATTATTTAAGAGCAGTTCCCATAACATTTATCCACAATTTTCTTTTTGCTAACTAATAGTTCAATCTAACTCATTTTTATACGAGCATATTATGTTATTAGCAAACTGCCATCGCTTCGTTTCAGAAAACTACTTTACGCTTAGAAATAGCGTTTGCTTTGTGGGTTTTTTTTGGCCTGGGTTTTTTTCGTTCTCTAAATTAGAAATTCATATATTCATTCATTACTTTTTTATTTATAGACGGATTGAAATTAAACTGAAAATATTAATTGAGGCTTACTGCAAATTATTTGTGAAAACTGTAACGAAATCGGATAAGCTGTTTTTGTGACTAGCGCGAACAAACGCACAGACAAACAGACAAAAATTCTAATAAGTATAGTTTTGGGATGTATAAAATGTAATAAAAGCCCCTAATAGTAGTTTTTCTAGTTACAATTCTATTAAACGTATATTGCCATATTCATTGTTAGCTTTTTAGTTATTTATCTGCAGACTCCATGCTAGGTTCTCCACCCATGATTTTTCTTTAACTCCCTGGGGTTTCCTAAAAACAATGGCTTGTGAGAGACATGACCATCCATGTTTTAGGTATAGTGTGTCATCTAGAAATAAGTTATAAATTTATATTTCTTTGCCTTAAAGGCATCATAGCATCCAATCAACGATCAAGACTAAATTATGCACAAATATTACGAGCGTGCTAACTTAGGTGTACATTGATATCCGCCCCGATATCCTAAGTCCGGAGAACTATGAATAATAAACCAGAAACCTGCTAGATTGCGGTCTGCCGTCGTGGTAACAGGCCCGCGAACTGTATTTTGATATAAATTACCTTCACATTCTAATGCGATCTGTTCGGTTCCGATATTGGTTACTTCAATATAATTAAGTTTTGTAATTACCCTCTCAATACTGGTTTATATTCACTTACTTAGATATTAGACAATGCTTATGATTGACTAAAATGGTATAATAGAATGTTTTTACGGTGATCATCGACCAAGGTAAATATGTAATGGAGTCCTTGGTGTTGGTTAGTATACGTATACTTATACATCCACAATGTCTATTGATTTTTTCTACATTGAGATAACTTAATTGCTTTTGTTGGGCGGCATTAATAATATGCCGAGGTATCAGTTACATAATAATACAAAATATGTGTTGTAAAACGTTTTTTAATTAATAAATTCGATCACAGTATATACATCATTCACGACAGCATCAGAACAACTTATTACAGAAGTTTATAAATTATTACCTAGTTCAGATTCAGGTCTTAGTAGCCATAATGTGAGATACCATGGGCACCGTAGCCGATGGCGCCGTGTCCGATGGCACCGTGGCCGATGGCGCCGTGGGCGATAGCACCGTGGGCGATGGGAGCGGCGTACGCAGCGTGGGCATAAGGAGCGGCATGGGCGATGGGAGCTGCGATAGCGTGGGCCACAGGAGCAACACCACCATGGGCAACGGAGGTGGAATACGAAGAGTAGGAGACAGCGGGAGCGGCGGCAGCATATGTGGCTACGGGAGCGGCGTGGGCCAGGGGAGCGGCGTGAGCCAGGGGAGCGGCGTGAGCCAGAGGAGCGGCGTACGCCAGGGGAGCGGCGTGGGCTACGGGCGCAGCGAGGAGGGCGGGTGCGGCATGAGCCACGGGAGCGGGATGGGCCACGAGAGCGGGGTCCTTGCGCACGATGGCGTTGAATCCGGAGTGCGCGTCAGCGGCGTAGTCCACGGTGCGGCGAGAGCCGTCGGACTCGAGGAGCGAGTATTGGCCCACTACGTTGTCTCCGACGCGGGTCTCGTGCTGGCTCTTCACGTCGCCGGTGTGCGGGTCAGCCACGCCGTACGAGAAGCTGGTGTAGTCGGCGCCATGGATAGCACTGCCGTGAGCGGCCGCCGCCAAGAATGCGAGAACAACGAACTGTGGAAACATATTACGATTTAATTAACTTATGCGTTACTGATAACATTAAGTACACTTGACACAATTATATTATCTTGCACATGTGTTATATTTTAACATTTTTTTTTTCATATGGCCGGCGACGCTGTTCCTTCCTCGCTGAGACTAAAGACAAGTAATCTGTTTAACATTTAAACCTGCACAAGCGTGGGAATACGTCCCGATTTCACATTTAAGTTTGGTGAATAAATTGACAATATGTTCGCGGCCGTTAGAATATGAACTTGTCGTATAAGTATTACAGAGCGCGCTTGAACTTCCGAGCGCCGAGCTTAACTAAACTTTAAATTCACGGTTAAACAGTAACTGTTACCTTAGCTGCCATTGCGATAGGTTTGTTTTTACTGAACAGTGAACTGTGAATGTCCAATCCCGGTCATTAAAGCTCTTTATATAGGGGCCCTGCACACTCATTGAGTGCTATTAATAGGAAATACCTAAATGACAGGTTCGCGTTCTAGGTCACGCCGGGAAAGGGTTTTTTTATTTAAGATTAGTGTAAGCCTCGACAATTGAGCGACATGCGGAACTGATCAGTGGCCGTTGACCACGGTGTGGGATGTTAGGTTGTATGTTTTTGGATTTTGGTGATATTGATCAATGTCACTCACATTATTGATATACGTATGACATGATGTTAATTCGAGTTACGTACTTTCAAGACCCAAAACAGTGTCTTACTTCCCAATCAGAAAAAGAAGAGTTGAGGCGTTTATGTATGTGCCATGTTGGTAAAGCGCGGGTTGTGGAGGATTCATAAACTGTGAGGACAGTATTGCACATTAAATATTTCTTCTTCTTTTTGTTAATTCTTAGATATGCAAGTTTCTCTGTCATTTTGTCTTAATGGCTTAAAGAAAGTAATTGCTTAGAACTTTGCAAAATTTGGCAGGATTCAATTAATTTTCAAACTATTTTTACAGATATTATGACATAATTAAATCAATAAATGTTAGCTGGAATATTTTTTGTTTAGTCCTACCATGTAGTCTAGTTGTTAGTTATCTTACTAGAGGATTGCACGGCCGATGGATTGGTTAGATTATACACCGGCCTAGGTTTTTAATTGTCGATCTATCATTTGTGTATCACACAGAAATCTACTGCGGTGGTGTGATTGTGAGAATTTTTTATTTATTTAATTGTTGTGCATGTAGATATGTAAATGGATTTGTCTTACAATATGCATTTATCAAAAAATTCTTAAGTATGAAATTCGAAATGAAATTCAAAAATACTGGAATATCTAAGTACCCCATGGGAATCCTCCAACGGATTTGACGAAGTAATTATGTTGATTTTATAACAGATACACGCGTAAGGGAAGCTCTAATATCGCCGACGACCTCACAGTCGTATCCGTTACCGAATCAGTCGGCCTTGCCTCAAAACTTTGTAGATATTTGTGTGAATTGTGCAATAACAGTAAAAATCTTAGCATTTCAACGTACACACGTTACGATAGATACATTTTATAACATTCATACATCTAAGGGAAACATAAAAAAATATACGTTCCTATTCCTTTTTGAAGTCGGTTAAAAATTCCAAAGCCTATCTATATCTTTTAATCAAACCAAATTGAGAGTCATTGTTAGTTGAAATTAAATTTCATATCAATTCAAGGATACAATTTATGTCTGTTACTAAGACTCTGTTGTTATTGAGAGGATTTTGAGAGAACGCGCCTATTTAAGACTTACATAACTTGGAAAAATAACCTGTAGAAATGCCGACCCGTAAGAGGTTAAAAAAGGGTTTGAAGTTTACGAAGTTTGCAGTTAAAAAAATGTCCTTCTGTTATGAAACAAAACTTAGGGAAACAGCTGGATTTGTTTGCAAGAATTGGGATTCTCTATTTTATATATGCTTGGTACTGTGTCCTAATTATGTGGCTAGCGGTCGTCCTTCCAAATTTAATAGTTCTTTAGTAAGTAGTAAGAAATCTTTAAAATAATAAC
Organism: Agathymus mariae mariae; assembly: GCA_018251895.1. Taxonomy (NCBI): domain Eukaryota; kingdom Metazoa; phylum Arthropoda; class Insecta; order Lepidoptera; family Hesperiidae; genus Agathymus; species Agathymus mariae. Next base: position 6,117 of record DWPT01008186.1, read on the forward strand.
GTACGGAACTCTGACAACTCCACTCAGACTCCATAAATCTTTCTCATTGTGTTAAGTGCGACCTTAGTCGTATTATAATATTCAAATTCCTTCACGTTTCCTTCGTCAGTCGAAGGTAAATTAAATTACATTGGATTACTTGACGGATTGTGATTGTAGCCTTTTTTTCTATTTACACAATAGTATACAATGTGTTTATCGTAGAGTGTTATCGTGATAAATAAAGTTACATCTGCCAAATATTTGATAAGGAAATCGTACATACGATGCTGTGAATCGAAAAACTAAAAATAAATTTATACGAAATACCTGAGGGTAATAAAGTTAAAAAGTTAATAAAAAAAAATAATTCGGTAGTTTGGTTAAAAAGTTACTACTGACGATTTTGATATTGCTATTCAGAGAGAAATAAGACTAATTACAAGCTTAATCATGATAGAAATAAAAATTAAATTAGCAGTACACATCTATTTTATTTACAGATTCATTATTAACAAATAGTAAAGCTTTTGTGATCAGTTAATTAAAACAGGTCTAGATAGCGGGGTACAGGCCCAAATGGCCGTATGCAGCATTGGCGTAGTTGAAGAGTCCAGTGTAAGCAGGCGCGTTGTACGCGAACGGCGTAGCGGCAACGATCGCGGGGTCCTTACGAACGACCGCGTTGAAGCCCTGAGCGCCGGCGGCGTAGTCGACCGTGCGGCGCGTACCGTCCGCGTCCAGCAGGGAATACTGGCCGTTCACGTTGTCCCCGGCGCGGTTTTCAAACTGGTTCTTATAGTCGCCGGTATAGGGGTCCGCCACGCCGTACGAGAAGCTGGAGAAATCAGCGGCGCTAGTAGCGGCCAACAGGGCGAAGAGAATGACGAACTGTTAAAAAAATATTTTACATTATATGTTTATCGAAATTTATCGCTTATCTTAATACACAAAGGTAACAATTTACAAATTTAAAAGTAAGATGCCATATCTCAATCTGTAATTGTTTTTCCAGTAATTACCTGCGTTACAGAAGTTGATGACGACTTATGTTGACGTGGTTGATACAGAGGAGGTATTAACTGGTCTTAACGACAAAGGTCATGTGAATTGCATGATAATGAAATTTAAATGGTCAACGCGAATGGCAGACATGGCTAGAGAATGTCAAACGGTCGTATCAACATGTTTAGTGAGTCTAGCTGCTGGTCTGAACTATTTATTATAGGTACTGATAAAATATTTGCATCAAAACAATGGCGTAGGTAGCGAATGAAAGGTATTATGTAAATTAGTTTTTGCTATATGATACAATATTTATGACAAAAGCATTTAACATAATAAATAAATATAAAAATATAAAGTTATTTGATGTAAAAAAATAAATTAAAAAAGTTAATTACTTTTGATTTAGCGTACATAAAATTGATAATTCAAAAAATAATAGATGAACTAAATAATATGTAATATGTATAAAGTATTTACCTTCACAACCATTTTGTTTGTGGTGAGGGTTGTTGTGACTACGTCGACAAGTCTTGTGAATCTGATGCTGTTCTCAGAACTTTACATCGTTTTTATATCGTCGTGTAGGTATTGTTCCAGTTAAGCTTTACCTTGTTTATTTGCGAAGAAATTCAGGAAATGTTTAAAAGTCAAGTTAATCTGGGCGATGCTCTCAGTAAAATGCCAGCTGGTACTTTCGATATGTTTACAACTCAACGCTTTCTGCAATGCCTTAATTGATAGCCCAGTAAATATGCGGCCTTCGGAATGAGCAATGTTCTTTACCGAGACAATACTAAAATATATCTATCTATACGACATTGAATTTACACGGAGAAACAAAATAATTGCACGATTGTGATTTAGCAGGTTGCAGTAAATCAAAAGAGAATTCAATTGCTCACATTTATTAATAAATATCAAATAATAAGAATAGCTATCTACATCAAACCGTCAGTAAACAAAATAACGTAGTTATGACATGGAACCGGATCGGTATTCGAACATTAGTACTTTAGTTTCCCTGCTATTAGTTATAACCCAACAAGGCTGTCCGGACCGGTCACCAATTACGTTTTATTATTCACCTACTATTAGTACAGGTACTAAATAACCGCTTAAGATATAAATGCAAATTGAATTTTTTGTTTTAATTCAATTCAGTGTCCATTATTCGCCGTGTTCTTCCGTTATTCCGCACGAAGCGGTTCGAGTTTTGAGTTATAGCCATGGATTGTGGATGTTGGAGAACGATTGATGAATGACTGAGGTCCGAGAGACGGCAACCGGTCGTGCGGTAGTGGTAGAGGTAGTTTGTGGCCATCCCTGAGTGGCCGGAGCTCCCGTGTTGGGAGTTCTGGTGGTTTCTTCGTGAATATTGTATTGAGTGTTCGTGTGCTGGGTCACTGGGCGTCTCTGGTTCTTAACTGTCGCAAGAAAGCCAGAGTGATCGTCGGCTCTGTAGTCTACTGTTCGCCTCACTCCATCGGGCTGGACTAGGGAGTACTGTCCGAGAACGATGTCACCTCGTCGGCTTTCGTGCTGGCTTTTGATGTCGCCTGTGTGGGCATCGCTGACTTCGTAAGCGAAATTGTAGTTTGGTTCGGGGTACTGAGCAGCGAGGTAGATGGGCACTGGTACTTGGTGAAGCACCATGCACGTGGTCGACATGATCAGCGCGGACAGGACCAGCAGCTAGAAAGAACAGTTTTTGTTATGAGGGTTGATAATTATTCTGCTACAGAACGACTTCGGTTTTCAGAACACGTAAGTCTCTGTCCTAAGTCATCAAACTCAGCAGTTTCATGATATAATCGAACCCTTTACATGATGAAGTAGCTACTACTTTTAATAGTGATGGTATACAAAAAGCAACAGTTATTATAATGAAATATATTGGAACACCGTCTGTAATTGTTTCAACGTAAATACAATTGTAACTGTTTTTATCATACAATCATTACTTTGTCTGTAATAAGGTGGACCTTTTTTTTTATTAAGGTGGACCTTTTTCATTCGAAGACTACAATAAAAAAATGTGCTACATGCATGAACAACAGATTAAAATGTCATGAAGTTATAAAAATGACAGAACTGGACGAATGAGCTAATCATTAAATGCTTTTAGATTGGCCTTGGGGGGTAGTGTGTTGGTAGGTATTAACCCATATTATTTAATTTGGAATTTAAAAGAGATTTTAAAAATTTCATAGCGATTGTTACATTGTATATAGCATTCATTTTAATTGTTTATGTTTAATCTGAAATGGAAATAGTGTTTACTTTCTAAAAATGCACGTCGATAAAACCTGATTAATGAAAATATTTACTAGTGTTTTATATTTAAATATTTATTATAAGAGCCAATTAATAAATTAAAGAGGTAAACATTTTTTTCTTACATTTTCTTTGTTACGAAACTGGAAGGTAATTACATAAATATAAAATAATCAAATGTTATTTACTAGTAAAATAAAAGTTTTAGTCAAATTCAAGTTCCAATATTTGCACCAAATAAAATTATTTTTAAATTTATACATAAATTTAGGTTTTTTTTTTTAATTTGAGTAATATTCATACAACGTTAATTGCATTTCATATATTCAACTATACTAAAGTGAATATATTATTTACCTTCTGGAACATTTTTGTTGTTTTGATGACTGCTGTTTCAAACGCTGAGACGTGGAATGATTTCCAGATAGAACTCTAACAATTTATATGAGAAGAAATGAAAAGTAACACCAGATTTCGCAATAGGATCGGGTGTCAGAATCCAATGAAGCGTTAGTTGGGCAAACTCTAACAGATGTAGCCCGTAATGTAATACTAACCAGAGTGCGGTGGCAGGCCACCGCTACTGTCATTACGGCACCCTGTTATTGATGTACTTAGGGTGAGAAATACCTGAGCATCGAGCAGATTGCATGTATTCCTCTACTGCACTGTTTGTATGTCACAAGTGTTTTTAAATTCATTCTTTCTATGCTGAGGTGTTTTAATTAATTTCATCTGATTATTTTGTATGTTTAGCCGACAAACGAGCAGATGGCAAGTGGGTAACTGGTCACCGATACATAGATAGCAAGGCCAAAGGCATCACTGATGTGTTGTTGGCCAGGAAAATAGACGAAAGTAGGAAAGTACTGGCTCTCAAGTCCTCAGCTGTCTAAAGCAAGCTAGTAGTAGATAATCCGGCAGGCTTCAGGGAAAGATAATAATACTTGTAATAATATTAATGACTTAATAATAAT
>DWPT01008187.1:0-10353 GCA_018251895.1 Agathymus mariae mariae
TTTTTTTTGCCAAACGTAACACACATATATCTCATATTGAATTACCTTCAGCAGGTGGAGCTGGTGTAGGTGCTGCTGTTGGTGCTGGTGCTGCTGACGCTGGTGCACCTGTGTTCAATATTAATATTGTTTTTCGAAAAAAATATTTAACAGCACACAATGATTTTTATATTTAAAATGCTAGAAATCGAAACAGGACAAAACTATAAAAAATGATAAAAGCAACGAAGAACTAACACTCCGACAAGAGGCTTGGTTACTAAAATGATAATGGTACGCATCTCACTGCAACTCCCAAAAAGAACAATTCCACACATGTGTACAAATTTTCTTAATTATACAATCAACATTAGTAATAAAACACTGACAACAAGATTTGCTTGTTAAGGCGAGGAATAAACAAACATATTTTGCCCTATACAAAATTGGATCAACACGAATATCTCTGTTCTGCAAGTAGTTGCAAAGTTTGAGTTTGTCTATCAAATTTAACAATTTTGAGGTTGTCTGAATTAATCACAAATTGGTTTATGAATATTATTGTACTGTGCGATACACTTATGCGAGAGATTTTATCAACGACCAGTATGATTTACGACAATTGATATTGTAACATTAACAACAATTAATTATAAGCAATCAAACAACCTTCTGCGGGAGGTGCCCCCGGAGCAGCTGGTGCAGGAGCAGGTGGTGCACCTGTATAATAAAAAAAATCTTGTTTTTTTTTTCCAAATATTACAATATAGCTCGAAAACATATAGATATTCGCAATTCGCAAAGCTTGCATATTACTCCGTTATGTAACAGTCCTAAATGAAATAGCTTTTAAGTAACTACTAATTGCTTAACATCGTATATGGACATGTTTAAAGGCAAAAGTTATAGAGGCAACGATGTTATCCTAACTGGAAAATATTACATACACCTTTAAAATTAATGTGATTTTTTTCCAGGAGAAGAAAATTTATTTGAAGATCATGTTGATATTAAGACGTGAAGATCGCAATGCTACATTGATTTTAAATGGAATCCAAAATTGCTGAAAAGGTAGGCACTAAAGTAGCATGAGTCTGTCTAGCGAAATATGCCGGGCTTAAATTAATATGCAATCCGCGGAGCCTTGATTCATTGAACAATCTTCGGCTGACGGAGTAGCTGCAGCGTTGGCAGGCGATGCTGCGTACTCCATAAATCTGCTGGAAATTAATAGTTTGAATAGCTTAACGACTGCTATCCAATGATAACAATCACTTCGAATTACCCAAACGTACCTGTTTTTCTCAAAAGCCATAACCCATTTAATCGAAAACCAATGCTTAATTTGATCGACTACCTGTGACTAACACAAATTCTCTTTTTGTTTATTTAAATTTTTGTTCCCTATAAGTAAAAATAACCAAAGGCTACATCAAAAGATGAGGCCAGAAAAAAATTAAATGTCCAGCGTTTTATTTTTTTTGAATTCGAAGGTCGTGAATAAAGCTATACGTACTATCTATTAATTTTGATGTAATTGACAGTGACAAGCTTAGTCTTAAAACGATAATTTCTATCAATGACCGAATTTTACCTTCCTTGACGTCTAATACCTTTCCTTACTCTTGAAAAGATCCAACAAGTACAATCCTTGCAATTTCTTAGATTTTCGTCGAAGTAGTTGAGTACATATCCTCTCAAAGTATTTTATATACCTACGTTACTAACTACTAAGAGTACATCTCTTCAAATTTAATTGTTACGGTTGGCATGGACATACACAAATATGACACCACAAATACCCATGACCCGAGAACAAACATTTATCTGTCACATAAATGTGTACCCCGGCCGGGAATCGAAACCGGGACCCTTCGCTAGGCAGGCAGGGTCACTACCAACTAGGCTATGGGGTCGTCTTTATTAAACAACAAGACTAAAATATTCATAACACAAAACACAAATGACAAACAAACAACAAATACACAAATAAATTATTAACATGAACATAAACAACGGAAAGCTTCTGAAACTGAAGGGAATTTTTAACACATACTTTAAGGTTCCACGTATAAAAACCACTAGATAAGCCTACAATACAATTGTTTTGTGTGTGTGACCTGAGATTTTAGGTCTAAATGACAACGCAGTACAACGACAAAGAATACTCGCTAAACATCAGGCATAAAATCAGCACTTTATCATTAAAAAAGCCGGCAAATCAGCAGATGGGTCAGCTGATTGTAAATTGTCAGTACCGATCATGTTTGCAACATCAGTAATGTCACAAATGCCATTGTGACCAAGATGAAAGTGATAAATAAATCCACTTTTACAAATCAATCACAACACAGGATTTGCAATCTTTTACAGAAATTTTAGGCATAGAAAAAACATTATACAGATCTTTACAATACGCACATACATACGTCGTATAACAGGACTGCGCGAAAAATAGCTATTCAGAACAAGTATTAACATTGAACACAAAATGTTAAACCACATTATGTTTTGACAATTACAACATTTATTGACCTTCAGCTGGAGGAGCGGCTGCTGCGTCCCCTGCTGGAGCTGGTGCAGGCGCAGGGGCTCCTATTATTATGAAGGTGACATTTATACATACTGATGAAATATGTAATTCTGAAGTACACGGTCAATATACTGGGGGACGTGGGTCATTAAAAATTATTAGTTTATAAAGCGAAACATTTACTTATTGATATTATTCCAAAACTTCAGCCAATGCAGATAATATTTTATATATTACAACGTGACTAAATATTCACAATAGATATTATTTCCAGTGCTAATAATTTTAGCATCTTAATAACTGCTCACTAACCAGTCACTAACGAGTTGAAATTATTTTTTTCACGAGCTTTTTAACTTGTGACGATTATTATGAATACTTGATTCCTAATAAAACGAAAATAGACAAAGTTATTCTTAGACTTTTGTTGTGATTGTGTTTGTCACTGCTGCATGTTCATACTATCCATAACACAGAAAATCTTAACATTGATGGAAGCAGGTAACCACGATGCCGTGTCGATCGCAGTCTACCTAATTAGAAGTGGTAGTTCAAAACATCAATTTGCGCTAGATTAACAAGCATCCAATAAATTGTATTATTATTATTTTAGTATGTTACATACGGATTAATATTTTTTTTACCTTCAGCTGGTGGCGCTGCAGGTGCTCCTTCAGCTGGCGGGGCTGCGCCTTCGGCAGGGGGCGCTGCAGCATCAGCCGGTGGCGCACCTTCTGCACCAGCCGGTTGACCTTCTGCTGATTCCTGTAAAATTTCAGTCTATAATATTAAAATTCTTATAATCGACCCAAACATCATGCATAGCGTCCAAATTTACAGCGTTTAAAGGCAATGTCACTATTACTGAAATAAGTGTATATAAGCAATAAAAAACCATTAACGAATTAATTAAAATTGTTATAAGCATGTACGCAACGTTGTATTTATATAAAACTAAATGGGATGTGATTTTAACCAGTTAAGTCTGATAATAGTGAAAATAATAAAAAATAGTTTGTCAGATATGCGTGGACGGAAAAATCTGAGACTGTATGGAACTACGACTAATATGAAAAAGAAGTGCCTCGACACAGGTTTTGACATAAATATAAATATATATTAATTGTAGTTACTTCAATAACACATTTTTTTATTTTATTTTTATGATGAGACAATATTTTTATTAGTTGCCAATACATTGCCAGCGTGATAGACATGATCGGCGTAAAACTTATTATTCATTCAAAAAATCTTGAATCGAATGTTGTCGATCTTTTAATTGAAAGAAATTGAACGCGACGAGGCGTTCGAGTCGTTGCTCGCGGCGGATTAAGATGTGACAATCATGAGTACCATTCTCGGCAGTGTTCATTAAGATAAAACGCTATTTTAATTAACAAAAGTCCTTTAACGAGTTCAAAGTATTTCATAATATACCGAGAAATTATATTCAAATTTAGAAAACGAAACATCAGTTCACACGACCGTTTGTTTGTTGCTTTTGTAAATAATTAGCTTTATTCAAAATCATTAGTAAAAATCCACAATGAATATTACTACAATAATAAAACGAAACTGCTCACTTAATTGTGAAAGTATGTGATTAAAAGACAGAGCTGTAAATTTATTGTTTGCGAGCTAACGTAATGCTTTTAAACGACATTTTTAATTTTAAATGAATATTTTTATGTGTTGTTGTAAAGTTGTTCATGCGATGTTTAAAAGTCGTGTATACAATTGACAATGGCATGATTGATCTGATAATAATATGTGAAAACATAATTAATAAGTGTCCTGGCTACAATTTCCTTTCCCGGATACGATTTTGATTTGAATTTACACTTATCATACAACTGTCACAAATACCATTCATGTATTTATTGCATGCCATGGAACACATTTATCTACTTGTCTACAGTATCTATTTTCGCCCTTTTTAAACAGTGCTACAAAGGCTACAGAAATTAATAAAATATTTGTACAAAATTTTCTTTTACAAAAATCGATTATAGTAAATAATAATATATAATTAATAACAATATATTTTATATTTAGTAAAAGATGAAATTGGATTAAATTATTTATCATTTTACCGAGGTATTTTTATAATACACTTTGACACGTTAGACGAAAAGTGGCACAGATTATTAAAACTGTTACAGATCATGTTTCTAACATAAATTTTAGTACAATGTCGTAACATTTTTTAACGCCGGTATTATGTGAGTAGTTAGTAGTAAAAAGATGAACAGTGAATTTTTAATTATAACTAACTTCCAAAAACGCTTAGCCGGTTCTTTGTACATGGCTGCACGCATGAAGAAGCAATTTTTTTTAATGTTAATTGTAATAAAATAAACTCCACTGCAAACAGAAAATATTTTTCTACTTGAAAGTTTACAACTTCATACTAAAGCTCTCTACAATCTTATGTACAGCTAAAATAACTTTAGCGAACAAAAAATTACAGATACAAAGCTACGAAGCTCAGTTCGAAGTTGGAAAGCAATGGAAAAATATAAAAGGCTTTAAGTTAAATTGAACTTACCAGCAACACTGAGGACGCATGTGGGCGGAAATGGCTCCGAGGTTTAATGAGGGTTGGGTTAAAGGTTTTTAATTTTATATAATGTATGAATATATTTTACTACGACAATACGAGTATGTACCAACGAACAGACGGTACCGTACTACGGAACCACCTGCCACGTCTAGATTCTGTCTAATTTATTCACGATTTTTAGTACTCCTAAATTGAATATAATAAATAAATAAAACATTTATTTCATATTCTTATTCTATTAATATAAGTGTAGAAGAGGAATGTGACTCAGTTTATATATATTTAATATATAATAATATATTAAATAACTATAAATATAGTTATTTTGCTATAAAAACTTGTATCGAAAATCGGAAAAATAACACAGATTACCCACAATTTACTAGTCTGCTGTGAACGGAAAAACACGTAAATACAGACTGTTTAAAATTAATTGGCAGTATAGTTCAATCAGATTTCTATTTATTCTGTACTTCTTGATAAGATACATAAATATATAAATTATTTTTATTCTAATTTATAAATCTTAAAATTAAATATTTTTTTTTTGCATTTAATCTGTTATTCCAAATGCATTTTTATATCTGTACAATACAGGAGACTGTAGTTAACAATGCTCTTATCCACGTTTTTCATTAAAACAACGAAGCGTTTTTTACTTTCTTAGGTTGTCTTATACGAAAACTATTTTACATGTACTCCTTTTGAATTGTAATGATTTGTAATGAAATGCCTTAAAATGTTGTTATCTATAAAAACCTTCTAACCAAACATTACCAATTTGTAATTTTAAGCAAGTCACTAAGTTACCCACATAACACAAATTCTCCCGAAATAGCTGCAAGTTCAACAACCGCATTTGAAACCTGGCAGCGGTTTTAACCGACTGCTTACTTAGAAGCTTGCAGATTGAAACTTCATTACCACATCAGGAGCACACAAACAGGGCAAAGGAACAATAGGAGAGGATTGGTACAAAAATGACGTCGATACATATGATATATTACACAAAATTAATTTTATTAAACGTATTATTAACTTACAAAAACATTATTTAATAAATAAATAATAAATTATTTAATAAATAAGTAAATGTGATTTTGACAATCGAAAGTTGTGATCGGTCATGAGACAATACATACAAGAGTGAGGAACAATGGCTATGGGATACCGTGAGTCCCTTCGAGCCGTATAAGGGAGGTTTATCACATTGATAGTTACGGCTGGTCTGGTAATAAAGGTCACATAATAGTTTATGGTGGGGATAATTAACACTTCATGCCTCAACCTCTTCTTCTTTTACCTTCTGGTCTCCCGGCTTGCCCTTCGACCAGTCTGGTTTTTTCTGTGGGAAACAATAAAATATTAAATTATGTCCTTAGACATTTTCAGGTCGACAGCGTGACTAAGTTCAAACAAGCAACTCTCACGAATGTGGTTTCTCATATAAATTTTATAATATAATACCTCTATTATAATATATGTGCACGGAACACACTTCGACAATTTATACAGGAACTAACGTCGTGGTGATAATACTCATAATTGTTATATACACTTATCATTTCCTTTCAAATCATTCACGTGAGTTGCGTAACGCTAATGACAAGTAACACGTCTCTTTCGGCGTAAAATATCGCTATAATTATAAGGATATTATATGTTTTATGGTACAATGTTGAGACATATTACACCGAAAGAATTATAATATGTACAATAATTCCCTTAGTTACCGGATAAATAAAACAACTCTCAGATTCAACAAAAGGTGTTAGAATCAAAATTTTTCTGTTTTTCAAAATTCCGTATTAATTTTATTTGCTAAATAAATGAGACAATTTCTAATATACTTTGATTAGCACAAATAATTTATACGTTTTATGTGAACTGAGTAATATAAATAATATAATAAAAGGGAGCCACAGTATATAAGAATCGTTTTATTTACCACGAACGCATATGATTATCTAACATAATCACCGTATTTACAGTTTGCAATTGGTATGTTTGCATCGCACCGAGCCAAGGTGACGAATGGCTGCATCCTATATTCCTCTGTTACACCCGAACAAGTGATCGATAATGATCAAGATCTTAACGACCGATCTGTGGGGCTATTATAAACGCTTTTGTTATTTTCGACTTAGCTATTCTTGTGACCGTGCGCTTTAGGAACACTATTTGTGTCAAGTGCCAGTTTATGAAATTAGGTACATTATAATGTTTGTTTTTTGCTAAGTTAATAGCTTATAATATCAGTGAATTGACTTTTACTTAATTAATGCTGACTTATAATAAGAAAAAAAAAATATTTACAATTCCATCAACACCTGCTACTCTTTTTATTATTACTTAAAACCGAAGGTTTTTTTGGCTTTCAAATAATTGTTAAAATATACAATCGTTTTGTAGACAAAGTAATATGTGCTTACTTTATTTTATGTAGCTCTCTTTATACGCGTGTCATAGTTTTACTGAATTTAAGTATCAAAATGAAAATGTCCCAAAGTCCTGTACGAAAATTGCTCAAATGCTAGAATTACACAAACTACAAAATGTGAAAGCGTCCGTAATAGCCCCTCGCAATTCGTGCTAACAACTTGCGCCATTCGTTTTCGTGCTACAACCGCAGCTAATGTGCTTTGCTAAATACACACTACAAGAATATCTGGCTACACATTACAACTTTTATGGCTTTATACAATTATAATACACTCATAGCCATGTACATTGAATCTACACAGCCACGTAATTTAAAAAATAAAAACAAAACAACAGTTAAAAAATATCCACCTCGAACAGAGCATGAAAAGTTTCAAGCGTAAATGACAACTCAAACTTTCCAAAGCTAACGCTACGCTAAAATATCTATACAAGAGTAACCATAACACATAAAAGAACAAAGCGTCTTTAAAAAAAAAGTCTCCGAACATACATATTTCGAAAATGTAGAATTAAATCGTGCAAATCTTACGCTGCGTGTCAACAAAGACCGTACATCATTAGAAAATTAAAAATACAAACAAGTACTTAGAACCCTGATAGATCTGAAGGAATGTTATGAAGTGGGCTTGTGCTTGATCTTACTACCAATTAAGTAAGGTTTACTTTGTAAAAGTTGAATCAACATCTTTTCTTGGCAGCATAGAATTGTGGAGTGTTTAAATTAAGTAGTGCAACTATTTAAAACTCCTCGCTAACTGTAATACGAAAACTTAGAAGTGAGTAGTCGAATTCAAAATATACCAGTGTAAACCTAAAGAAGTGCTCAGTAAAAGTATGTACATTTTTGGATCTATTTGATAACTTAGAAATAAAATATCAAAATATTTTGTTTTCAATATATATTAGATCGTTGACCACAGCGTTACTGTTATGTCAAAACGTCGATTTCTCATTCTATTGCGGTCCAAAAGTGTAAGCAGGTTTCAAATCACCTAACATAACATCTACAAACAAAACCTAACATCTACTCTCAGTAAAAATATATCAGATGAAAAATTACAGTGCACAAGCTGATCCAGTGACAGAGTAAGTTGCCAAAGGTTGGCTAGAGAAATAGGCTAATACAACCATTCACCATTCTATCAATGGTTTTCTCCAAGCTGTGCCAGAACAATACTAAGCATGCTTCGTGTACTCGCAATATCTAAATAAAAATCTATGCTCGGAGACGTAATGCTTATTTACCTTCCCTCCAGCACCACCCTGTGAAATATGGTATCTTATAACAATAAAATTGGTACTAGCAACACAAATATATTTTCGGATGCCAATTACGGCGAGACCAAAATTAACGTTATCGACGTAAAAAATGAGATGTGACATTCTCTCAACAGCAGAAACTACAAAAAAATTAACTTGATTAAATATTTGGATTGTCCTGTTATTTACTATCCTATAAACGATTCCAATTAATGAACTGTTCCAAATATTGTCTTAGTTAATTTTGTTGTTTTTGCATTTGAAAGAACCAGAAACGAGCACTGTGACTCGTAATGACGGTGACAGATATTAGTATCGGGCAGAAAAGTTAGTTAGCGATGAAATATAAACCTTGCGTTGACACTTATAAGTTATTATTTAACTTGAGGACTCGCCAAGCTCATAGACCAAATTTATAATTCAAATTTTACAAATGTAAATACAAAATCTCAGCTGAAGCTCTTGCGGGTAGAAGCCTATTCATAAATGTTATTAACATAATATTGTGCAAACAAACTGAAGCTCGGTTGAACACGTTATCCAAATTTCTCACCTTATTTTGTTCTCATTTGGATATCTTATCAAATTTTAAACGACTGATTTATAAATAATACATAAACTTTATTTTTAAATAAGTGAAAATTAATATTAAGTCATCATTAACTGCAAAATGATGTGGAAAATGTTATAACATTATTACAGCATAATAATGTAGATGTCGTAAATAGGCATATTAATTATGTCACTTCTTCCCGATAGCCCAATCAGCTTTCTCCGCTTTCTTAGCCTGTTGAAATACGATTAAGAATCTTTGTATATCTATAAATACAAATGCTGCACTCAAACTATTGCTAAATGAATTCTCTTTACCTTTCAGATTTGGGCGAATATAAAATTAATTAATAATCATGAGGCATAAAGATAGAATGAAAAGTAATAGAGAAGTTGAATCACAAGAATAATTAATTCTATAAAAGTGTAAAGATTGTTTTAGTGCTTGTAATGTTATGACTAGTAGTAGTTAAATAGTGAGTTTAAGAAATTTTAGGAAACAAGAAAGTACGTTAATTTACAAGGAAATCAAAGTTAAATTCGTTTATGAAGCACTTAGGCCAATATATTAACTAGTTAACTAGTCCGATCTAGTTGCTAAAAATGTGATTCGGTTGGATTGCTCTGATTATAATATAACTTTCCTGTAATGTATGTCACTTTCAAACTGTAATAAGATTTAAATATAACGTTTACCTCTTTGTCTTCTTCTTCAAGGGTGAATTCCTTCTTTTTTACGACCTTCAATTGGTTGCGGAAGTTGAATTCTGCTGCCTTCTTCTGGAGCTTGGCGAATTTGTTCTCGTATTTGGACACCTTCTTCAGTGTAGGTTTAACGCTAGAATAGTGGATACATTAAATATCGTTTATATTTTTATAACAGCAAAGAAGTTACGTAATCCCCCCTATTACACGGTATATTTGTTCCGCGTTATAGGAAAACACGTTGTACGAAAATTCTCGTAAAACGCGCTCGTATGACCTCGTATAACGCGTTATATACAAATGATTCACAGTTTCC
>DWPT01008188.1:0-10350 GCA_018251895.1 Agathymus mariae mariae
TAAAATATGCACTTAACATTATAAATAACAAGATTTACTTATTAACATTTTTAAGGAGCCCTTTTTTACATGTTTTTATATGGTAATGGGTCAAATGGTTCATGATTTTTCATGCAAATGTCTGACTAATACGCAAATAAGCCATTCACTCAAAATCTCTTAAAAACGAATTACACTTTTATTTTTTTAAAACGAATTGGATTTTTAGTATTTCCGTTATCGAAAATACAAACAAATAGGCAGACAGAGAGACAGATTTAATCTGATATGGGATTCTTAAAATTGAGGTAAAATTGGCTGATTTGCATGAATCGAGTTCAAACTTTGAAAGTCGTACAAATGAGGCAAAGAACTTCTACCGGGCAAGATAATCAAACAGTTTGAGTGCAAAAGTTAGCTAAACGCCAGATGAACTGGCGGCGATGATATTATGGTAATTTATCGCAGCGCAATTTATTCCACTTCGATTTTAACTGGAAACAAACTTTTACAGATCTCGACGATACTTTAACGTTCGTTACGGTACGTGGAAGATCGTTTTAAGCTATAAATTATTTCGAAAAAATGATTTGTAGAACTCTTAAGATAGTCCTTAATATATATGGATATGGATATTAATATAAAATGTTTTAAGTACATTTGCTTTGTCGTTTCAATATTAATAACATTTTATATTCAAATACGTTTGCAATCGCACACCGAATTACGTACTGAGCCAGATTACACGTGATAGTATTATCACAGGTAGGCGCCAACTCTCGTAAATCTTCCGTGTATCTGAAAGCAAATATGACACTATTTAAAAACATGAAACAAATAACCGGATTAACGTATCACTCGAGCCAAGCGCTAATGCTACTGAGGTGACATGATTTTAGGCACAATCTGTCCGTGTAACACCATACAGTTTTACTTGCATTTGATTTGGCAACACGCAAAGCAAACGAACGGGGCTGACAGCTCTTGACGACGTAATCACCAGCATTGTAATATGTAATCTTGTGATACGAACAGATCTCACTTGCATAACTGTGAAGCTAAGCAAACGGTGCGACGCAGGTATAATCTGACTGGTGATTTTATGATTGACTACTTACTGCGCGATTAATACCAATCTAAATATGCACTATGATATCGCTATGAATAAATAGTTGTGAAATCTAAACATTGAATTGAAACAGAATTAGGTCCAAACACAATTTTGCTTACAAACGACGCGTTAACAAGAGGATTGTTTTCCGATCGAATTACCAGCGGTACTTTTTTGAACAGCCACTTAGTCTGCGCAGGAATGCCGGCTCTTTGGTGAAGGCGTAGTGGGTGGATGCTAATTGCAAAGACGCCCTTCCCGCTCATTGTTTTAGAGCAAGCCATGATTGAAGTTTCGGCGGCGGTGCAGGAGTGATACGCACTAACCACCGAATAAACACTTCCTCGCTTCAGAACATCGTCGGCTCGGGCATTACACATACATTAACGGCCGACCTAATATTTTCATAATCTAATGGCGATGTTCTGTGAAACAATGCTTCGTGTTTATTCAAACAGTTATCTCCGTATCTGTTGATGGTTAGACTGACCTCTTTAAAACCTCCTAAAATTGTTTACGATACCTGGTTTTGTATGTGACTGTGCTCTTTAAAACTACATTCAACGTGAATTTTAAATGTGTTTTTTCCTGTTGCAGGTAACCCTCGCTCAAATATGTCGCGGGCAAGATAGAACACCGGGCCCTCCTAATTTCCACGAGCCAACAGAAGAAATGCGAAGGAAATTTGAATCCTGGTGGAGCACGCAAGTTTCACCTCGACCTCCACCATTCAGTCCTCGCCGATATCCCTCTCCCGGACCTAAAAATTCTCCTACGTTGAATACCATTCCAGATCACTTACATCCCGCATTACAAACAGTACAAAGCCAATATCCCACACAAAAAACGCGAATGAGGACAAGCTTTGATCCTGAACTTGAGTTACCAAAGCTACAGCGCTGGTTTTCTGAAAATCAACATCCAAGTAGACAGCAAATACAACAATATGTAAGAGAGTTGAACAATCTAGAATCTAGACGAGGACGAAAGCCCCTTGATGTTAACAACGTTGTATATTGGTTTAAAAATGCAAGAGCAGCGCAAAAGCGCGCTGAACTACGTAACATAGGAGGATTAAGTTGTCATCTTGGAGTAAATGGCTTTAATAGTAGAAGTCATAGTCCAACCAACGGATCCTTAATGACTGGAAGCGATGCTTACGCTTCTCAAGATCATCATTCTTTAAAAAGTCCTATGCAACTCTCAGGAAGCCCGGTGAGATATCCCATGTCAGTTATGTCCGAAGATAATCTGTCTAACGCTGGCTCCGATTTAGATGAAGATGGAGGCGATTTGAATCCAGATGAGAGACCTGAGAGCCCGGATGCTCCTCTGTCACTAATAACTACGAAGAAGAATCATAATGACGATCGGGAAGAAAGACCTAAAGAATCGCCAAAACCACCAGATATTATAAAGGTAAATTTAAAATATAAAAAAAAACATTATAATATTATCAATAATATTGATTCTTGAATACATGTATAGATACTCAATGACAAACGAAAGATTATTCGATATTACATTAAAATGTGATTCTAACCAATTTTTAATTTGTCACAGGTACATGATATCAAGCAAGAGCCCAGAGATTTAAGTAAATCAGACCAGGGGAATTCGCCACAACGATCACCAGCTAAAAACAGCGACAGTTCACATAACAATAACAACAATAATACTGAAGAAGAAAACGGAGTTGCCGATGAGCAAGACATAGCTTCAGATGACGAAGTAGTACAGGAGAGACATTATCGACCTTCTTCTCCCCATCTTGACCGTTTGCCATTTCCAATGGTGCCAAATCATCCAATGTTCGGGCATGGAATAATGTATATGAGCCAGTACATGAGTGGATTTCCAGGCGTCGGAAGCGTACCTGGTGAAGGAGCGAGTGGCTTGAACCTTGCACTTGCGGGTGCGTCCGATGAACGACGCAAACGTAACCGTACATTCATAGATCCCGTGTCCGAAGTTCCCGTTTTAGAGCAATGGTTCTCTATGAACACACATCCCTCTCATAACTTAATCCTCAAGTACACAGAGGAGCTGAATAGAATGCCATATAGACAGAAGTTTCCGCGACTCGAATCGAAAAATGTTCAATTTTGGTTTAAGAACCGACGCGCAAAATGTAAGAGATTGAAGATGTCTTTGTACGAGCCAACCTCACCGGGACATTACTCTCATCCGGGACATCCACACCCCATCTCCGATAGGAAAATGGTGTAAACTAATTGTTGAGATTATTCAAAGGCCTGAAGGAAGATTGTATTAGTTCGACTTTCTCACATTGTGTAATCCTCAAAGTTATTATGAAAGACTGAAAATGAATCGTTTATGGTGTACGGTGCCATGTTAGTATTACAATGACGGCGATGTTACGTCACTTCTATTTCCAACAATTAGTAGTTCTACAAAATCATTTATTAGTAATCAATATTAATAGTTTGCTTCGATGAATATTCTTTCCAAACAGCATAATATAGAAGTAAGATTATTATGGAATATTATATCTAGTTTGTATTAAAATACTTTAACGGATCGGATTACGACGTATTAATTAAAATACATATCCAATCTTTTAATAGACATGTCACAATAAATTTGTATGAATCTCTAAAATACTGTGTAGTACTCTGTTTTTGTATATAAATGGTTTAATTTAAGTTTTATTTATTAAAATATGGTAGTTACTAAAATATATATTGAAATTTAATATTCGCAATAAATGGATTGTCTCATTAATGAGCTCCATATAAATTTTAGTAATGACCTTGTTAGAACGAGGTCAACTGTAGGACGATATCAATGTTACTCTATTGATAATATTGTAAATTATTAAAATAATTATTGAAGTCATTTAGGCATAAATTTGAATGTTATTATGCACGTAACATAGAACATACAGTATGACTATTTGTATAGATACGAGTACTATCGAACATAGAAAACCTCGTTATTATTCGACGGTGTTTAGATGACGCACATTCCTCCTTCTTTTGTTATAGATAATAATACTTCCGCAATCCAAAGATTGGTTAGTGTTATAGAATAATTAGCGACTAAACTGCTCAGATTACATCGATTTATCAGTTCGTTAAACGATACTTTACGATTAAAAAACCAGAATCAACCGGTTTTTAAAAGTTCTCCAATCACCGGAAATCCAAATAACTCTTCTCAATAAGAAATTAGCTAAACTAAAAAAGTTTCATATATAACGGTTAAAACTAATCATACTAGGAACATCCTAAAAGAGACCGGGTCCTTTCTAGAGGAGATTCCAAATTGTAGGGTGTACCCACTGAACTCCTCGGCAGCTATCTACCGCGTATGATGTGTCATAAATGATATAAATAAGGCTCTTTGTTACCCACCACACCATGATACTGTATTAAAACTAAAACGTTGTTGGTTAAATCAAAAGAAATGAATGTATCGTTTAATGAATCAATGATTGTTATTATATAATGTAAATAATATTATGAAGTAGATACAGTATAATAAAATATAGTTGCAGTATTTACGCATTTATTCCATTGAGGCTGTTATCACACTATTCCTTTTACACATTCGTCTATTGTTTTATAGTATTTAGAAACAATTCATACGTAGATATAATTTCAAACGAATCTTTTTGTTGACCAATGTTATGCTTGTTTTGTGAAGCTGTGATGAAAATTCCAAATAATGTAAATATTTTATTAATGTTATTGTAAGGTTTTTATTGCAAACTACGTCACTGGGCTCACACGGACAATTTAAGCATTTACTGCTTATGTAATGAACATTATTGGCTAAATGTTTATTCCATTCCATTATATAAACGAAAATTAAATGAATATAATACCTACGATATACGTTCGATATTTTATTTCCAATGTCCTGAGAATAAGGGTCTTCGTCGATTTATAATTTTTTCCGTTATAAGAATTACTCATCATGAAAAGGGAATAATAAATTGATCGACTGAAATAAATGCGTGTGCGATCTATAGTTGGATGGATGACAATAATGTGATGGCTAGTGGAAAAATTCTTAGGTTCTTCCGTGCTTCTGATATCACAGTTAACCGTGCTTGCGTGTAATGTACAGTCAACTGTAAAAGTGTTAATATATCTGATGTTAAGAGCTTTTTGATACGAAACTAATAAACAGAGTTGGTTGTTGAGGTTTATCACATAACAGATGACAGATACGATATAGATTGAGGACGTCTTATTTGAAAGGAAATGTAACTCCAACACTTACCGAAACAAGGACGGAGAAAACAATTGCCAGCACACAGCAGAATATGTGTCTCACAAATTGTAACTGTGCTGAGTCTAAAACAGCACAAGTCTTGCGTAATTAAAATGAAGGGGAAATCAAAATTTTATTACAGCTATTCGAAAAGATCTAGTTTATTCTTCGTAAACAGGGAACAAAATAGCTCTTGATCCCTAGGGAGGAAAAGTGATTTGAATTTGGAATGTGGATATTGTAATTAAAAGTTTCCATCACCAAAAATATCAGTTATGAACAACTAACAGGCTGTATGATAAAGTAAAGCTAGCTAGTCAAATAAAAAAAAGTGTGAAGAAGTAAACTTACTTACTTAAGTTTACTAGACTATTTTGTCTGTAATTCGAATTTAACTTCATTTTATTAAAAAATGAGTGATTCAAGTAGTGAGAATGAAAGTATAATATAATAACACCAGAGAACATTGAGAAAGCGTGTGATTATTTCCTTGGTTAGAAAAATACAAGAACAACGAAATCTTTTTCGGAAAATGTATTTTTGGCCTATTTTCAAGTTATACCCAATCGAAACAAGCTGTTGTAGGTTCTTCGGTAATACTCTATATTAAAATCTACAGTTAGTACCAATATTAATTTAAAAATCAAAACATACTCTAAATGATTACCTTCTTTGAAATAGCAATCCGAAGGACATAAACCGAAGAAATCCAAGGTATTATGTTACCAAAAGTTGAAGCTTTTTTAAATGATGCTCCCGATGAATTTTGATGAATGAAATGAAGTATTAAGTAGGTAGCAACTAATTGTTGCTAGTAGGAGTGTATCTAATTTTGAATTTTACTTTGTTTCTATTTGCTTTAGGTTGTATTGATGTTTTGGAGCTCATGTGGCTTGTTGTAGCAATGAGCTTCTTAATCTAACGATCGATAATGTTGAGAACCAATCGGATGAATTACTTTTGATAAAATTGTGAGACACAAAAACCAAAATCAACAGATCGTTTATTATCCCAGGAGTGTATAAACATATTGTTAAAAAATACCAGGAACTTGGCCCTTCTGATAAGAAACGCAATCGATTCTTTATCCACTACCAAAATGGCAAAACTAAACCTTCGGTTATGCTACAGGAAATTGCTTATTTAAAGTTACCTGATGTTAAGCTGTATACAGGCCATTGTTACCGGAGAACGCCTGGTACTCTCTTAGCAGATTCGGCAGTGAATATATTTTAGTATAAAATATACACTTTTGAAAACAAAGCTAAAGTTTGCCACCGATCAAATTTCTCATAAACTACATCCTAAGATACCGTTTTCTTAAACTTCTAATCCTCAAGTTGTTAATAAATCTATGACTGTAATGGATGGCAACAATAAAATTGTTGCTATGCATTTTCGAAATTGTTCGTAAATTAACATTAGCCTCTAATAATTACTGTGTTTTGTCTAAATTTTACTTTAATTGTATCTAAATGAATGAATGCACTTAGTTATCACAGCAGGGCGATAAAAAGTAGAGTATCCACCTCAAGAGCAAAACTGTTTTAAGCTCGAGTACGTTGAATCCCTCCGTGCGTTCAGGATTCTTCTAGAATCCTTCGCTCCGCTCTGAATTCAAAAAACACTCTCGCCTTAAAATTAGTTCCTAGTTCCCTTGGTGAACTATTTTAACTTGTTCCAGTTACTTGGAAACATTAATATTTTTCCTTAGAATTGAGTGTACCTACACGTCGAGACGAAGTTTAATGAATGTTCTAAAAAGTACAGTTACAATTAATTAAGATGATGGTACAACGTCACACAGATACAATGAGGATATCACTAACACAACAGATGAAAAGAAACATAAGTGTACCTACCACTTACACTACTGATCTTATGTCTCTTATATCTATAATGAGATGTAAGTTCTATCACATTATAGATATTATAAAGATGCGAGACCATCCTTTTTGTAACGCCAACAACAGAGCGATAAACAATCCTAAGGCATATGCTGTAACTTTAAAAAATACCACCAAAATACTGAATTCAAAGTACTCGCACATCAACAACACCATACTACGAGTAACTAAAATTGAGCTTTGCCAAAATGAACTTCTCTGGGAACGCTGCGATAGCGGTCATTTCACCGAAGACCGAGGAGCGAAGAGCTGAGATCCGACAGGCAGGCGATGTCGGCTGCGATTACACCAAGACTTGCGACTTTGACAGGTGATTCGGGTCCATCCCGCCATCTCTTCCGGCCCATCGATTGCCCGTATCTATTGACACATGTTAGCGTTACGAAGGTTATTTTGAGAGACGATACAGCGGTGCCGTTCCAGTGATAATGACGTTTGTTTAAAATGACAACTTATGTAATTAATCGACTGCCTACGTTGGGTGTTCCGGTTTCGATGAACTTAACTTTTAGTCACGAATCACATCTTACTATATACTAAATATAAATGTATCTTTACAGTATAATAAAGAGTCGAAAATACATGTAACCATTTAAGTTGATTTATCCAACATAAATTATTACTGGTCTCATATACAATCTTTTGTGTACCTTGAATGTTAAGAAGAAAGATGTTAATTAGGTTGGCAACGATTTCTAACACGAACTTAGGTCTAAAGAAGTAGTTATTTAAATTAATTTATATAAATTAAAAATGTTATTTATTTATTTACGTTATTCAAAAATAGCCTGATGACAGAATTATTTGAAGGCGTTCAAAAAATATGTATCAAAAAAAAATATTTTATTCATGATTTTAATTTATACATTTGAAATTAATACCTATTCAGTGTTTAATATAAGTCGTGGTATCTTCACGCGAAAAGGCGCGTGTCTATCAAACGCTGGATTAAACCAATTAAGTGGAGATTTGCTTTTCTGCTTTCAGTGATATGATAGATAGATATAAAATTCCACTCCGATATTTTAACCCAATTTGAAATAACCTAATTTGGTGGTTCGCATTGACGGCTGGAATGGCGGCGTGAAGAATACTAATAGTATGTATTTGCTATTATCAGTGAGGCAGGGTAGGTAGCCTGATAACAGAATTATATGAAGACGTTCAAAAAAATTTGTATGAAAAAAAAGAATTAGAGTATTTTAAATGTTGTTAGTTGATTGGGTATATATTGGACAATATTGATATGCTATTTTCAAATCGAATCAGAGGTCTTTGGAAAAACGCTTTCTAAAATATACTTTATTATTTATTGCCGCCAAATAGTGACAGGCGCTACTTTACCGTTAGGAATATAACAATATTTTTGTTGTGAGTTGTACGTTTAAGTTGGTATACATAGTAAAACCTTAATATTTTTTCAAATAACCACCATACAGGTACGTAATGATAATGAACTTCCATCTGAGATTTCAGTAACATTTGAAGCGTACTTTAAAGCGCCCGTGACACTCGTATTAAAAATGTTCATAGGGGCATTAGCGTATGAGGATCGAACGTGGAACTGCGTGGTTTGTAAAAATGGTCACCGCTACACAGTAAGTAATATAACTTCCTTATATTAATATCGCAGGCATTAAGTTTTAATCTAAACAAACTGCCCGACGGGAGCCACGCATTTATGTTAGTTAACCGCAGATTATGACGTTACATTAATGAAGCAATTTGTTACACACTAGTCGGCAGCTTGCGAATTCTTCAGGGTTTATGAATGAAAAAATTAAGGTACTATGTAAGAACAACATTACAGTCGAGTTTGGACTTTTTGATCTACAAACTTATTTATTTTTGACGGTATGATAAATAACATTTATGTTATAATTTCAATTTAATATGTAGTATAGTTTCAACCTATTAGTGGTACTGCAAGGCATGGATCTCTTCTCCCAAATAATGAGGCCTAGATCATTTATTCCACCACGCTTATCCAATACGGATAAGTGGCGTGCGGCTAAGGGGAGAGGAGGCGTCGCAGAAACCTTTGTGTTTTTAATTTTTCAAAATACTTTCTTACGTAATTTCAACTTCTTTTTTATTAAAAGTGTATGCGAAAGGTTTAATCTAAATAAGATTTAATAGAACTGAAATCATAATTCTAATAATAGTACAAACAGCACGAATATAGCCCCGTCTTCTGTATGGTAATAGAAAACTGCAGTTGATTCACTGTAGATATAACTTTGCAATTATTTCTTAAGCATATTTACTCTAAATGTGAGAAGGACGAGAGAGAATGAGATGAGATGAAGGAAGAAGAATGGACGAGAAGGAATTTAGCATACTGCCAAAAAGTGATAAGATTTTTTTTTTTGTTATCGTAATATATGTCTTCCAATAAAAAGTAATTAGTAAGCTAATCATCCCTTACCATCCGAAGCACAATACCAATTTACATCAGGTAGGATTGTAATCGATCAGTAACATCAATCGATCAATATCTTTTGAAGTTCTGGATCGTTTTAGTATTAATATGCGATGTTTCCATCTCACCAAACTCAATAGTGACCTCAGAACTGAGCCCAACTTTTAAATGTGAAAGGTGTCTATAACACGATTAGCAAACGTATTAAGGTATTTATGAGGTCTCTCGGCCTTTATGACACTTACCAAAAATACACACAAATATAAACCACATAGCCAAAAATACGGCTCACTTAAGAAAGGGATCAATATCTAATTAGTAGGTATAAAATATAACAAAGCTGTATTTACCGATATCCCGAGCTTGCAGTTGACATCGACTGCTTCCAACACGACAATAAAACTCTTAAGCCCATTGCCTGGCGGAAGATTCACTCTAGCAACTTAATATACCGTAATATCGCTGGCTACACGACACCCCTCCACAACGATCTTCACTATATAAAGCTATAAAATTTTCTTAGTTTGTTAATAGTTTCATTGTTGTTATATCTATAAACTGGTATACACCGAAAAAGTAATTTGGTAGGATTATGAGTACCGATATTTAGTAAGGGCTTTGCGTAAAGATTATATTATCAATATTATTATTAAGTCGTTAATATTATTATTGGTATTATTATCTTTATG
>DWPT01008189.1:0-10350 GCA_018251895.1 Agathymus mariae mariae
GTCACACCCCGGTGGGAACTAGCGATCCCACTTTTCTTAACTTACCCAAATGCGCTGTTGGTAGGTTTTTGTTGCAAAATGGATATGGCACCCTCTACAATCTAGTTTAATTGGCTCATTAATGTTTACAATTTGACGATTGCGTTCAAAGTTTTGTTACTAGAAAGATGAGTGGAACGTTACGGCACGCCGTCGGCACGGAGATCGGTGCGAGAACGTTTTCAATTTTAGACGAGATAAAACAGAATATACTAAATATATCAAAAATAGTTTTTACAGTCCGATTTACATATTGTTATATTTGATAATGACTAGGCTATTTGAACTTTCAAACTGTGATACACTTTTGGCATATATAAATTCTAGATCGGTGTTTCTCGCACCGATTCCCATCTCGACGATCTGCGTGAGTCAGTCACTCGACAAGTCTAAGATACAAACCTTAAGGAGTGTCGACTGTTCGTGCAGCGACTGTACGGATACACGAGGACTAATGAACTTCTCGGTGATTTTCCGGTGAACTGATTTCAGTTAAATGAAAAATAAAATTTAAATCGATTGAAATGACAACGTTTCAATAATTTGACGATTCGAATGACCGAAAACAGTTTATTGGGAGAAGTCAACAATTTATTAATAAATAAATTAGCAAATACCATCTTGCGATTACATTACATTTCTTATTTCGATGTTAACGACTTGGCGAAATGTGTTCGAGATTAATAATGCGTAATGTTACTCGGTGAGGTCGAGTGGAGCGGCGGCCGCCGGGACCTGCGGTGGATGCGACATTGGATCATCATCGGTGTCTTTCTGAAATACCTACAGCGTGTGTTAACTTCGAACGCGGCTCGCAATGTCAATTGTTAAGTTTTTAATAAATCAATTGCTGTTGATTTGAATTAAGCATCCTTATTGACTGTTGTCGTTTCGTTTCTACCGCTTCATCGTTTCTGTTGAATATATCGGCTTGTTTTATAAATATTTAGCCAAATATACACATTTATCGTAAGTTAAGAGTAGACAGGATAGCCAGGTTTTCATTCGTACTCACATACGTAGTTTGTATCTTGTAAGTTAGCGTAATTAATGTAATGTAATTGAGAGTTCGTTTATAAAGTTACGTCTCTTCAAACATGCGACTTTTATAAACGGACCCTTGCAACACTTACTAAGTATATCTTATCTTCCGAAACAAATGCTTAGTTCGTGTTGTCTAACGTAGTGGACAACGAAATAAAAATCACATAAATACAAAAAAACTGTATAACTGTATGTCATAGCTAATGGAATTATATATTTGTGTATTAATTGATTATTACACCGTACGTTACGTGTCATATCCATTTTAAAATGAAAACATTTTCGAGATGAAACAAGGCCATCTGATATGGTGGTCAATATTTTTTTTTAATAAAAAATCTTTAGGAATTCAAGTATAAAAATACATATAAATTGTTGTCGTATGCAAAATTAAAATTTCGAATTGAAAACTGTTTAATATTTCTTTTAGTTAGATGAAAATATTTTTTATGATTCTGATACAAATTGTATACATTTTGAAAATTAGGTATTTATACAGTAATAGTAATAATTCGGTACTCAAAAAAAAGTTATATACGTTTATTTGTTAAAATTTCGGTTTAAAACGAAGCCAACAGCGCATTGTTTTTATCTACTATACCATTGTACGCCTAGCCTCTGTAATGTCACACGGCATTTACGTTGTTACTCCGCAGTCGGTTACAACTGTCACGTCCACCCGTTTTGAAATTTAAATAATGCTATCCACAAATTTTAACCTGTTAAAAATACATAACATAATTTTAACATTTCTTCCGCCTGCTTTGAATATAAATGACAAGTATTCAATTAATTATTAGCAAAAATTAATTTTCACGTTTCGACCAATTTGAATGAATAAATAAAAATTGCATAATTTGAATGATATGTGTTTGCTACTACTAATGTGCTAAATATTGGTTTACTTAAATGAACTCGGGTCGATCTTATTGATGTTACCCAAAGATCCTTAGGTATAAGCGTAAACTTTATGAAATATTGCAGGCAAATAGCAGAGTTCAAATTTTGATCAATATGAATTGTAACCGACTGTGTTTACATCTTAAAATATATCTCAAGAAATTGTATCCATTTGGTTCTTATTAATCGGTGTATTCTAGTCTCATTTTTTTTTGTAAATTTTGTACCCCCGTTACAAGTGTCGTGAAGGACTAAAATTTTGGAGAAAAATGTCAAAATGATATATTGTAAGATTTCGGAACACTTTTTCGGTGAAGTAAAATTAAAAATTGTAAATTAAAATTAACCTTCAAAATTAAGTACCTACCTGTATTTCGGCGTATAAATTGTAAAATTGGAATGTTTAGGTCCTAGAATAAAAATTACAATTAGGTAGAAGTCAAAATTCGTGTTTGGCATGTTGTATTTAAAATTATGATACTGACATGAAATGTAAATAAAATGTTAGGGATGTCAGCTGACGTAATATACTGTACCTACCCACCTGCTGGGTGCTTAGGAGATACGTCATATATACATAAATAATTCTCAAATTATATAGTTGATTCCATACAGATATCTCACGACAAATCTATATTGTTTCGGTTATATTACATATGTATAGAGTTATTTATCACCTGTAAGTTAAATTAATTTCATAATTAGTTATTATGTTAATTGTATGCGATGCCATGTTTTTATTTTAATTATTTTTAGTCGTAAGTTGCAATATGTTTATTGAATATTATATTTTTATAGAAGTTATTTTTTTGTATTCGATACATTGTCGAATTGCTATGTAATTTTATAGTTAAGTTTTAGTGTTGAATTATGTAAAAGAGTAAATTTTTTATTTTACAATTTATCGAACAAAAATTAACCCATTAATTTTAATGCGAGATATTTTTTAACAACGGAAAATGCTTAATGTGTCATTCGAATGAGAATAGTAACTATTATTGCCGAAACGGTTAGCTATAATTATTTTAAAAAATAAAAAGGATGATTCATACGTGGAGTTTCTTTTCGACCCTTGGGCTTTGGACGCTCTAGATACTATTTACTCTACGCTTCTTACTCTATAACTCGAGAGACGTTTTCAGCCGCATGGTGAACCATTTGCGCCAAAGAAGTACGCCACTCGTAATGATATCTCCAAATAGTGAGACATTAGTGTTGGTTATAAACTTTAAAATTCAACTGTATTAGGTATTTCATGTCGATGAGTCCATTAAAAATTTAAACGATAGTAGCAACATTACTCAGAATATTTATATCAGTGTGTTCTTTGTTTGGTGTCCTATTAATAAATAAATAAATAAATATGGAGTCAGAGTCACCTTGTCGTTAAAACAAATAATGTAATTGTATCTTATTTGGTTAATGGATCTACGGGTAACCACTGTGGGTGAAGGGACTTGATTGAAGCATGTTTGTTTGTAATTGCGCCATCTGTTAGTGAATAGCATAAACTTTCGAAAAAGTGATTTAAAAACGGAAAATTAAATGGTTGACGAGACGAAAATAAAATATTAAAAGATAAAATGTTATCATAAGAATAAATGTCATGATAACAAGGTAATAGGAAATGAAAAAAAAAGATAAAATAAGATTTAATCAAAAATAAAGATAAGATTTAATCAAATAATTAAAGTATCTTAGTACTTATTATATAATATTTTTATATTATTATATAACAGAATGAAATCGCAGGTATTTATACAAATTAAATTACTATGTATTCTCTTATGAGAAATTTTGAAAGCAAATTGACCTATATTATACTTTATTTACTAACCAGCCAACGGATTCAATTAAGTGATGAGTATTTAAAATTTTTATTAATATATCAATGGTTCATAATGTAATAACAGGTGGAAATTAAATTATGAGATGTCAGCGCCATCGCCTATCTTCTGAAAACAACTATTGCCTTATATTAACAAGACAGTGTTTAAGCTGCCATCTAGAATAAATAGTAAGAACTATAATAAGCGCCATCTAGGATAGAATATAGAAAATTTAGAATTCAGCTAGTACCGGAACTAGTTTAAGAAGTGGATGACAGATGGCAGTTAGCTGGTATGGTAGGTGAACGTAAATAAATTAGTTTCATGATAATAGATGGCATTAGTGATACTTTTAAAATTAATAAGAATGTATAATGTATTGGAAGAGCACCATATCAGTATTAAAAATTTTAATTAAGTAAATAATAAATAAACTTTTTGGATGTTGCCTTTAACTTCCATTTCTTTATCAGCTGATCTACGGGGGAATTTAACTTCATATAAATCCATGTATAAACATAATCTTAATTCTTTAACTATAATTAAGTCTCCTCAGAGTTTAAGATTTATGTAATTTAGTTTACCCGCATTTTTTTAGTCTACTTTTCATTTATGAGATCTATTTATTTATTAATAATAGTACAAACTCCACCTGGCATTCAGTGACCACTGCCACCCATAGATGATATAATCAATCTGAGATGGATCTGAATATATGTTTTCGCTTTGTCCATTAGAATATATTTTTCACCGAAGAAATAGAGAACCACATTTTTTTTTAAAGGAACAGTCGAAATCGAACAGACTGGCCGTCCATAGACCAAAGGCATCACCAACGCATTGCCGGTCGTGAAGGTGGCGGGACACCGACTTATGGTGGCGCTCGTTGATTGCAACTAAACCACACGAAAAACTTTTCACTGTTGATTTTATAAAGCTCTCTTTATAAAATCTAATAGGAATAATCGTTCGCCATACTTTCGCCCGTTTTTAGCTATGGATGGGATGGTCGTTCCAACCTCAGTTAATTCAAGATAAAAGATGAATATTTTACATGACACGCACTTACTAAAACGTCTTAGAGAAAAAAGACACTGCCTACAACAGAGCGGTTTTGTCAAATTTCTTGTTGAAATGTAATCGATCGGTTATTAAACTGAAATCCTTTAATTTGTTTCCAGTTTTCACTTTCTTAAAATACATAAAATCAAATAGTAAATAGGGCTAAATAAAATAGTCACAATGTTACAATTGCACACAACAGTCACAATTTTTAATGTCAATAATAAAATAGGTTTAACAAATCTATTAATAAAAATGTAGTTATTTAAATAAAAACTAATTAAAAGTGAAAATATCAGTTATAACAATATGCACTGCGTGAGTATCAGCGTGATAATGAATAATATTATAGTAATAAATAATAAATTAATATATATATAAACCTCGCGTTTCAAAAAGTGTGTTTCCGCACGGAGGATAGACCGGCGCACTGCGATAAATTAATATGGAGTCGACTTTGTATGTTTCAGATATCATAATTTTTAAATGTCGCATTGCTGAGGTTGATTCTATTTTCGCAAACCAAGCTAATTTAGTACATATTTGTGGAGTATAGGGAACTTTCAGGTTGCCTAAGGATATTCAGACTATAGATATCATCATCAGACTATAGAGATCATAGATATCAGATCAGATAATCATAATACTTAAACTTCATCAATTCATAATCAAAAACACGAGCATAATTCGAAAATCCGAGGCATTCCAACCATTTTTAATTATACCAAAAGTTTCTATGAGCCTATAGAATTTCATTGCTATACATAACCCTCCACTAATAAGTGCCACTTTAACCGGGGCTTCTCAATTTAACGGCATTCACTGTTTCCTACAAATTGACCGGTGAACACAGCTATTCTTTTTATTTTATCTTCTTGCCTCTATGATTATGTAATCATGATTTATAACAGTTAATCATTTTTAAAATTTTGCTTTCTTCTGCGTTTCTTCCGATAGAGTCAAAAACACTATAACTTAGGAATTAGGTTTATTGTACTCCAGCATTTCAAAGGTTCCCGCGTGAACTAGATATAAGCCGGTATTCAGAATATAATATAACTTATAAGGAACCAAATCCATCTCCACTCACGGTAGCCAACCGACGCATCGCGTGCAACGCTTATCACTCAGTATACGTTACCTGAGTTTTTTTCCAACACTTTTTCACATAACCGATATGTAATTTTCATTCCGAGTCGCCGCTTTTTCACAAGCAGGGGCGCTCAACTGCTGTTTTTTTTATATATTTTTTTCTATTTTGACAGTCCGTTTTTATATAAACGCCATTTGTACGAATCAAATCCGTTACGTTTTTGTGCCGTGTAAACGTTGGCCATTTCATAATTAAATGTTTACAGTTTTTCAACAACTTTTTGACTGCACGTTGATGTGTTCAAGTACGTGACAATTGTCGATATGACGTACCGTTGTTTATTGAACGGGCGATGTACGCGCCGAGCGCCGTCTCACCGTTTTTCCACAGATCATTATTGGTGTATTATTGCGTTTTATTCCGTGAAAAGAAACGTAGGAACGCAGGTAAACAATCGTTCGTTAACACGACGAATTTCTGGTTATCAATAAATTTATAGAGTGCAACAGCTAAATAGAAATGTTTTGTAATATGTCTGTTATGCTCCTTATGTAGTTTACTAATATAAAAATAAGTCTTTCTTCACAAAATACATTAATAATTATTTTTTTTACTTAACGTTGCATTGGCGACTGATCTGGTTTCGTCCGCTTCCGCTGGCGACGGTGATCCTTCAGATGGTCTGGTCTGGTCGTCTATTTGACAGCACAATAGGAAACGTTAAATATCAATTGTAATTAGACATATGTATTTATATGTTTATCTATAATAAGCATTGATTGTTGCTAGGGTTTGGGATGTAAGGGACTCCAATTGATCTTGAGCAAAAACCCTTCTCCTCCGTTCGTGGTGCACACACACGTGGTGCAGACAACGGACGAGGGTAAGGTGAACGGTCCCGTCTATTGGAGGTCATTGGGCTGTGTACTTTTTTAAGCTCGAAGCTCTAAAGTCTACCATCAAATGTTTTATACGTTTCGTTCTCAGCGTCGGAGAGCCAGGAATAAGTAGCTGTGCGCGTCCATCGCAGCCTCCAAAATCACTTGCTTATTTTGGTGTGAAGGCAGCAGTAATCATCATGTGGCCTGTCTGTTCGTTTGCCGATTATTGAAATAATATTGGCACTCGCTTCGGATGGTATGAAACTTTTTTTTTCGAATTCTACGCTGCAAATGTAATTTTGCTGTGATTTAAAAACTTTACCAACTTTAAATATTGGTTATCTTTAACTTTTTACAACTTTAAGTTTATAGTCATATCTTGTTATATATAAGTTTATAGTTATATACAACTGTAATATTTGAAAATCGATTCAAGTTTCTACCCGCGCAGGTTCACAACAACTGTCTCCCCAGATATCCACGCTCGGTGGTTTTCTAACAAATACGCGTATTGCCATCGGCTATAATAATCTCCACGATAATTAACTCGGGAAAAAAATGTAACCCCTTCGCCAGCAACCGTTTAAACTACATAGTTTCTTACCAAGAATTGCATCGATACACTTTTCTTAACACTCGAAGTAGGTATTTAATTATTTCAACTTGCGATTTTATTGAATTAATGCGTAGTCATTGATACATTAAAAGGTCACATCGCAATGACAGTGGGTTCGATTCCAGTACACACATTATATTAGATTCATCGCGGCCCACAACCGCCGTACTATTGTGGTCGGGGCTGTTAAAATATGAGTGGGAAAATATGTAGTGTAATGCCAACCAAATGCAACTTGACTGATTTCCCACACCTCTTAGAAGATTATGGAAACTTCTTATGTGTGCAGGTTTACCATATTTTCCTGCCGAACGAGAAGTCCTCGGGTTACCGGGTCCCGTTTACCCCGAAATAAGTGGTAAAATTTAACGTCAATAACATTGCATCCAGTATAAAAATATACAACACTGATTTTCGGTACAGTCTTGTACAGTGTACCACCGGTGGTAATGGTGACAAAGCAAAGTATAAATTTGACTAGAAGCAAAAATATCATACACACATTTCATCAAGGATACTGACCAATAGCGTACATTTTAAATATAATACTAATCGTGTCACAACCTATACGAGAAATATTCAGATATTTAGATACGACAAGGACGCCTGGAAACAATAGCGCCAAACTGGCTCCGCTCAGATTAAAAACTTGTTAAGTAATTGCCATGGGTTGTTTTAAAACGTATGTTTTCGCCGTTTCTTCTTTTCAATATTAAAGCACCTTTTTCAAACGGTAGTAGAAGCAAAAAATGACGTCCATAAGTGTATTTACAAAATACCTTAATAATTGAATGTTTTTTGAATTCCACAAAATTTATATAACAATATTTTCTTACGAAGCAATTTTAACAAAACATATTCACTAAAATGAATACAGGGAGTCGTATGTCATATTTTGTTACAATTAAAGCAGTCGTAAAACACTCGGACAGCATAAAAAAATATTTATCAGCCACTTGAGTGTATTTAAAAACTGTTATTAGCATTTTATCACGTTAATTAAAGAAATGCAGCGAATTATAAAGCATAAATATGTAAAGTGATAAACGGCGCTCGCGTGAGCATCTGATAAGGTTTATCATATGCGTAGTTCAGACATCGCTTTTTTAATTGCTAATCTGGACTTTAGGGTGCTGTTCCATCTGTGCGGTCACACGAGATCTTACGGGATTCATAGCCGTCGATTGAATCCCTGACAATACAATTTGTATTTAAAATAATGGCATGTTTATAAAATGTCATGCAGATCAACAAACAGAGCAGAAAAAGTGGTAAACGTTTCTCTTCACTTAAATAGCCGACAAACGAGCAGAAGGACTATTTGATGGTAACTCACCATCGATAACGCACGTTCGTTACACCAAAAACATGACCAACTAATAAGGAAGTGGGGAGTCCATCAACTGGCTCCCCGACATTGCAATAGAAAAACACGATAAAAATAGTTCAGGATTGATTTTACGAGAGTGGTATCTAGGTAGGTGAGGAACCCTGTCACTGTACATGAAATTAATCTACGGCAGCCGAATCCAAACGGATTTAGCTACCTTGTACGTTGTATGAGTGCCAAACGAGCCGGTTAATTTGGCCACAATGATGGTTGGAAGTTTTTACATCCCAATGTTTCATCAAAACAAAAGATAATTGATTTCTAACACCCATAACATTGAAAAAAGATACGTGCATAATATGCAACAGAGCATATATTTTCCTTATATTATATCGTGAATATTCTTCAATACGACTAACGTACCCTTTTGTTCCGGTACATGACTCCGAGATACCGGCGCTGGCAAATGATAACCAAAGGTCAGTTTATTGATAAATGTGGGCATTTAAAGCAAAATTATGGCCCCCGATGCGGTGTGGCCGTGTGGCGATGAAGCTTGCAACTTTCTAAACAATGTTGTTCTCAGACGTAAACTTACTGAGTTACCGAGCCGAGACCGGGAGAAGAGTTCAATGAATTGAAAAATTAAATTAAATATCGTTTATTAAATTTATTTTTGTATTCTATATTTCCTAACCTAAGAGACCTATGTTAAACAGTGAACTTCGAAAAGCAGATGGACGAATATTCAAAGGCTAAGAGAGGCTAAGTTAACCAATATTTGTGTGCGATGAGTGGTTGGATAATTTGGTAAACGCTTCCGTGTTCAGAGAGCACATTAAGAGACAGGCTTCGATTATTATCATTCGATAGCGAGCGATAATGACGAAATATATTGTTCGGTATCAGAACTGACAACTTCTATTCCTAATCTGCAGATTATTGGAGCGGCGCGGTGGAGTGATCTATAGACATCTTAATTAATAATACCTTTGTTGATGTAAGTCACACTCACAGGTCGATTTAAATAATTCATATATTATAAACTACCCATTTGACTTTATACACAGAACAGGATTCCAGATATGCTGGAGAAGCAAATGTATTAGATAAATAAAAAAAACTAGAGTTGCAGAAACTGCAATTTGACTCCTTGATATACAGTAATAGATGCACATTTTTAACGATAAAATTAAATTATGATAAAAATATTATATCGCTCCGAAACTCTACTATGGATAAATAGGACAACCTCAGGTCGTATAAAAAAGAAATGAACTTTGCAGTAAAGGATAGATAGAAATAGGAACCGGCAGACAACAAATCAACGGTTCAATATCAAATGTTGCTATTATCAAAGTCCTGTTACAAACCAATACGCGGCTGTTCGGTAGCATCGAGGTGACTGCAAAAAAAAAAACAAACTTCAAACGCGCGTTAAAGGACTGTAACGTGTTTGAAACAACATGCGAAGTCCTAGTCTGTGTAAACACTATCAGATTGGGAGTCGCTTGTCGTCATTATACGAGGCCGTGTCTGTCTGTGCGATTGTTTCC
>DWPT01008190.1:0-10349 GCA_018251895.1 Agathymus mariae mariae
GCAACTCATTTTGTATGCGCACTTTAAATTTTGAAATCGCATTAAAAAAGAAAACTTATCTACTCTAAATTTCAGGACCTAAACAACAATTCCCACCTCCAAAACCTCCAATTCCGCCCATGCCTTCAATGCCCCCTATGCAGCAACCGTTAATAAGCGGTTTGCCAACCAGCCAACCCATGGCGGCCAGCAACCAGTCGCTACTAGGTGATTTTGGAAGTCAACCTCTAATAAATACAGCTCCATTGATCCCTCCGCCTAAACCACCCATTCCTGATTTAATATCTGGTGTGAAACCTCCGCAACCAATGACCAGTCAACCGTTGATAGGTCAACCGCTTATTCCCGGCTCCACGCCACCAATTATTCCGCCGCAACCAGTGGTACAACCGTTGATAAGTACGTCACAGCCGCTAGTTACATCACAATCGTTGATGAGTCAACCTTTGATGCAACCTATGACGTTCGCGCAGCCATTGATGAGCTCAACGCAACCATTGATGAGCTCAACGCAACCATTGATGAGCTCAACGCAACCATTGATGAGCTCAACGCAACCACTAATAAGCTCAACGCAACCACTAATAAGTTCAACGCAACCATTGATGAGCTCAACGCAACCATTAATCGGCTCTACGCAACCGATGATGTCCCAGCCTCTAATCCCTAATCAACCATTAACCAGCGCCCAATTAATCGGATCGACGCCAGTTCAACCTCTCATTAACTCAACTCAAAGTCAGCAACCAATGATCAATACGTCAACTGTACCATTGGTTGGTCCGACGCCGCTGGTACCCTCCTCCCAGCCCCTCCCATCTGGTACTACGATTGCGTCGCTGGTTAGCAGCCCCCCACAGGGGATGACAACCACCGCCGCCACGGTTGCTGGACAACCAGTGACGTCAACCCCCATAGCGCCCATCAAGAGTGATTCGTTTTCAAAACCTGGTAGGTATAATGTGTTGAGGGATATATATTTTATGACCGCTTTCGTACCTTCTTTTACTTTCTTCCTTTCTTACCTTCTTCTCATTTCGTGGCCGCTAACGCATCAGTGATACCTTTGGTGTTGGTGATGTCGTCGACTACGGTGACCACTTACCATCGGGTGGCTCGGCTGCTCGTCTGTCGGCAATTACCATAAAGAAAACCTTAGAGGATGCTGGTGTTGCTGGATCGGCATTGGATTATTGAAGGCCCGAGGTGGACTCGAGACTGCCAACTCGAGTCGCTCATATCTGATACTGCGCCGCGGTCGACCGCGGCTCTCTGGGGCACGTGTGTTGCAGACGGAAAATGTGATGCTGTAATCCTTTATTTATAGCTTCACTAGTTGCATCTGTTGCAACCAGCCCGACCGAAATGCCGATGGGGGTGGTGAGCCCTCCGCCCGTGGAGTGGGGTATACCTCAGCCGCAGAAACTGAAGTGAGTATTGTCTTATGACCGGACTCCGGTTCCGGTAAAAAACTCGACACAAATACATGATTTTTGATTCCAACCCTCCCCGTCACAGACGGTCACATCTGTAGAAGGTATTAAAATAGCAGTTTAAAGTTATTCTCTCCACCCTTGTCACAGAGTCTCACGTCCTGGTGACGCCCTTCCCGCCCCTTGACGTGTAACGTGATTTGAGGATGGTCCGTCGGTATATATTTACATTTGCAAATTTAATATACACACGTGAACGGACGGCGACCAACTTTTACTATTAAGAAACTGAATGAAAAAAAAAATCGTAACGAACAATAAAGCCGACTGGAGCCGAGTATTACCGAATCAGAGTCACAACCATCGGACCGTCCGACCGCGACGGTCGCCCAAGGCGTGTTGCCAATGCGTCCAAAGCCGTGCAGTCGACGACCCGCTGTCCGGTTGGTGACGACCGCATTCCCACCCGCGACATGTTTATATGACGGACTAGCAAGCCGCCCTCGCTTCTACAGTAAACCTACGCTTTACGTTTAGAAATAGCCATAACGAGATCGGTTAAGCCGTTTCCGAGATCAGCGCGCACAAACGCACAGACAAGCAGACACAAATTCTAACAGCTATTGTTTATTGCGTTTATAAAGTCCCCTAATAATAGTTATTCTCGTATCTCCATCGTGTACAGAAAGCGATCGGTTACAATTTCATTATTAGTATAGATAAATGATTGTTCTCAAGTCGTGTGTGTTCGTAATGTCATATTTATGTATGTCCATGCCACCGGCAACATCAGAGCGGCTCGTGTGTGTGAACGTATTTTTTTTTCTTCAGAAATGTCTTCCGTTCTCCTCCAGGTACACGCAGCTGTTCAACGCGACGGACCGCACTAAGAGCGGCTCGGTCTCCGGGGCGCAGGCTCGCTCCATAATGCTGCAGTCGCGGCTGCCGCAGCAGGCCCTCGCCCAGATCTGGGCGCTCGCCGACTTGGACTCCGATGGGAAGCTCGGTGAGATTATGGGACTTCTATCTTATAAGACTTCGTAAGATATTCTCGGTACACGTTATTGCCCGGCATTTGTAACACTCATTGAATGGTGAGACGTGAAATACATTGTGAACCCGTCGTCTACTAACATATAAATTATTTCCTAAATGTCTTGTAAATATAGATGGGATAATCGAGTGTTTATTTACCAATTTAAGTGAACGGAAAAACAATATGGACCTACCTTTATGTATCTGAAAATCATTAGTCGTTTGAAAATCTTGAGATTCTTAAAATTATTACCTACTATTGGCTCGTTCCGACTTCTGAATTAATTATATTAAACGTTTCATATATATTACCTCGAGTAGCCATCATCAGGTTCACTGATACTTTATACAGCCTATCGTCTGCGCAATCGCGTGTTCTCAATACATAACAATTTTCATTAAGATCGGTCAAACTGTTCTTGAGTTATAACGGGACATACAGACCGACAGACAAAAATTTTCAAAATAGTTAAATTAGTATCGGTGAGTCCTAAAATGATTATTTATTTTGACATTTGACAAAAAAATTGAATGCACATACGAACAGGTACTACATACTTATAATGGGATACATACTTCATAGAGATGATAAATTAGGAATCGTGCAAGATTCAAACTGGAGTCGCCCGTGCGAGCGACCAACGTCCCAACCACTGAACTACAACGGTCTAGGACAGCCCGACTGTCCGACCACCGCTCGCGAGCCGCCGTCGGGCACGAAGTGAAGCCACCAACTGAGCGCGACTGTCTAACGGCAGAGTGTCGTGTGCAGGTTGCGAGGAGTTCGTGCTGGCCATGTACCTGTGCGAGAAGGCGACCCAGGGCGAGCCGGTGCCCGCGAAGCTGCCCCTCGAGCTCATCCCGCCCACTTTCAGGTGAGGCTTCGGGGCGTCCGGTTCGGTGTGTCCATGTAGATACGGGTACCACCTGTCTTCTCGACACGTGGTAAATTTGAAGTTATCTAACAGTGGTGCTATGGACCTCGTAACCGTAACCGAAGCTATTGGGTATCCGAAGTAAATTATATCCGAAACCGTAACCGATAAAAAGTTTGTATTAGCTTGGGACAGGCAGAGTATGAATGAAACACGTTATGACAGGTCGTCGCCGGCTGAGCAATACGCTAGACACTACGCATTTTATTTTCTGACAGTTTTTATTGTTCAATATCTAAGGCTGTTGGTTTTTTCTGTGACTACAACACCTAGAAATAAAGTCAACGTTGTGCCTTGTAAGTACATTATATTATATAAACGTAACTGATATTATCCGAAACGATCGGATAATTCGAAATTAATTCATATTCGTAACCGTAACCGTAATTGTAACCGCTAGAATATTATTAATATATCCGTATCCAGATCCGAACTTCGTATCCACAACATATATATTATACATATTATACTTATAACAAATCTGTACATAGAGTACTTTTTTGCGAATGACCTCGCCTTCATCCCCCTAAAGGATTGCCAACATATTTCCAGTCACCTTGTATATACATACATACAAGATATAAGTCGTGGTGCCGCATCCATCACCTCAACCCTCAGTCCTCAACCGTCGTTACTAACGTAGATCCCATTACTAACGACCGATCTCATCCTCGTCTAGAAAGAACATTGTTTCCAGAAGGGAATCCGTGTCGAGCAACGCGAGCAACAGGTCGTACGAGGAGAGGAGAAGAGAGAACATGGCCAGAGGGCAGGCGGAGCTGGAGAGGAGACGATCACAGCTGGCCGACGCTCATATGAAGGAGAAGGTAGGTGGAATCTAGTTCCATATTTGGATCTAACATCTGAACAGCTCCAGTGAAAATATTGTTACGTGTCAGGATTCACGGTATCGAAATAACGATAAACTAGTTCTGCAAAGACCACACCGTAAGATACCCGTCGCACTCGCATTCTTTGATCTCAGGTATTTCTGTGTAAAGAGAACCGTCCGCTTTCGTGTCTGAAAACAGAATGACCCGCGGGCGGCTCTGCCTTCTATTTATACCGCATTTCAGTTTTCGAGAAAGCTCTACGCTCGTCAAGCAAGATTCATTATGAAACAAACGGAATGTGTTCATTCAATAATCGACCTTATGCACGTCGCGTAATGGCGTGTGTCGGCTAATACGCTGGAAGTACTAATAAAGTTTTATTAGAATTGGTATTTGGTTGGATTCGCGCACCGTCGTGTCGAGTAGCAACAGCTCACTATACACACGATACAAGAACCTTTTACGCAAGAACACGATATAACAATGATAAAAATAAATGTTTTGCACTCTATGGGAGATCTGGTGTCTGAACCGATCGTTTCAGCCTATTTAGTCGACGGTTAAAGCCTGTTCACTCTCTCGAACACTCCCTCGTCGTAAGTAGCCGGGAACACCGACGCGGGCGAGTTGTTCCAGTCCCTTGCAGTGCGCACAATCAATGACGACGCACGCGTACTACGTACGTCGAGTTCTTCGGTCGAAAATAGGGACATTTGTCATTCCGATGGAGGGACGATAAAAAAGATTTTGTTTCAAAGTATATGGAGATCAGATGTATGCACGTTATACTCAAAGATACTGTTATAATGCTACAAAACACAATTGAAATTAACTATTCGCAAGACAGTAAAAAACAACATGGCGATAACGTGTCAATGTCACAGATTAGTGCTACTAATTTGTCAGGCGTCATATTGATCTATGGACGACGTTCGCCATATTTACGATATAGGTTATTATTTTGGCGCCATCGATGAAAACAGCTGACTTTGACAACTCGACTGAAGTGACAGTTGATGGTTCGTGTCTATAGTTACGTAATAGGCACGGTGCGGTAGCTACATAAATTAAGACGTTCAGTCTATATTTTAAATCACAGACTGTCAAAAATGTGAGACACCATTTT
Organism: Agathymus mariae mariae; assembly: GCA_018251895.1. Lineage (NCBI taxonomy): Eukaryota > Metazoa > Arthropoda > Insecta > Lepidoptera > Hesperiidae > Agathymus > Agathymus mariae. Next base: position 5,363 of record DWPT01008190.1, read on the forward strand.
AAAAATATTTTGTTTTCATGCGTCTAGGAAGCAGAAGTAAGTAATATAAATTAAAAAATATATGTAATTTGTTTTATTTACTTGTCTGACTGTGAACGCTCAAATATTAGTCAAAAATGACCTCATAAATTACTGCACAGACATTCATTCGGTTTTCACCAATAGATAGAGCGATTCATGAGGAATGTTAGTAATTTATGGAATTGCCATAATAATTTTTGAGTTGATTAGAAAACATAAAACGCTTTATAAACCCACGAAACGGTTGTCTGACGAGACATTAACTACATTTAGGCGGAAAGAGAGAGAAAAGAACGAGAAGAGGCTGAGAAGCGCGAGAAGCTGCGTCTGGAGGCACAGAAGAAGGAGCAAGAAGAATTGCTGCGGAAACAGAAGGAAGAACAGGTTAGTGTGTTCACGGTATTTGGTGCTATTACACGCAACGTTTAAAATGTCTGTATGGGCCGTAACGGGACTTGGTAAATTTAATATAGTTACGGCATAACAATAAGCTTTAATGCTGTGAAAAATACATGAAATCAGTGGCCGTGGTCAGCGCGTCGTGGGGCGACGTGAAAGGAGGCGGACACGGGCCTGCCAGCCATGCTGCGCCCTCCGCACCGCTCCCCTTCGGTCACCTTCCGCCAGGCGAGGTGCGCCGACATGTCAACCGTTCAATCCTTTCGAAGCTGTGAATCTCGACAGATAAAATAAACACAGTGTAACTGATCCGAAGGGCGGCGGCGAGAACATTGACAGCTGACATTTGACAGACACAAGTGACAAATGAGCCTTTGTTGAAGTATCATATCTTGACGCACGACACTAACTCGTTGGTGTGACATTATACAAACTAATAAATATGTTGTGATTATCTTCCAGGAGAAACGCGAAGCTGCGAGGAAGGAGATGGAGAGGCAGTGTCAACTCGAGTGGGAGAAAAAGAGGTAACAGAACGAGGTGAAAGAGAAGAATTAGCATGGGTGTTCTCTGAATGAGTTTATGTACATCATTTTAAATTTGATTTTATTTCATAATAGCAAGCGATAGATGAAGTCCTGTCCATGGCGATTTGTTTAACTCAGTATATAGTAACATAAATTGTAGGGTGGGTTAAGTTTGAGGGTAGAAACGACAAGATAACCTGTTTCTATCTTTAAAACCAAGTAAGTGAGCAAGTTTAAACCCGCGCGGAGCCGGTCGCGACACTGTTACCTCCAGGCGCCCTTGTCGTTAATATATACTACAATATCATTCATCTATAAGCTGTGCTTTGACGTGACATGAAAATTTGTGTGGCGATTCAAATTCAGAACGAGGGAGCTCGAAGCCATGCGCACGGAGGAGCAGAGCAAGGTCCTCAGTCTGAAGGCGAGGAGCCAGGCGGCGGCCGGCGAGCTGAGCGCGGCGCAGCAGCGGGCCGGCAACCTCGCGAAGGACATCCGCGAGACGAGGACGGCCGTCGCGGCCGCCAAGTGCACCATCGACTCCATGAGGTCCACTCCACTCCATGGCGTTCTCTATCACCTGGCCAGTTGTTACATTTCCCACCAGTATTGTAGATATAACGTCTCCTTGAAAAGGGGTTCGTGTTTTGTCACATTGCTCATAGTCCACACAGCCCATATACATAATATGTAGCGTATTCGAAATCCCAACGCCGTAATTTGCCAAATCTTTTAAACCTGTGCTATTAAAGACAAAATCGTAATTTCATATTCTGTGAATTGGAACGTAATTCTGACAGGTGACATTAAATGATCGATTGTTAATTAGCAGACTGCTCGTACTTCGTTTCAGCAAAGTTAAGGTTTACATTTAAAAATAACCACTGAATTGTCTAAAGATTGAGTCTTTCCCATTCTGTGAATTACAAATTACAATATTAATCTATAACCATATTTTTATTTACGGACAGATTGAAATGAAACGAACGGTCAATATTAAACGATGCTTCCTGCAATATAACAGTGGAAAACCAGAACGAACTCGGTTAAGCCTTTGCTGAGATTAGCGCGCACAAACGCACAGACAAACAGACACGATTTCTAACAATTGTTTTGTGTTCTATTACATTAATAAAGGCCCCTAATCATAGTTTTTCTCATATATCCATTAAGGATTATACAGAAAGCGATCAGTTAGAATTTTATTACATGTAGAGATAAGATGTCGTCTTCTAATGTCACAATGCTGTCATACAGTTTAGAAATAATGTAATGCAGACAATATTGTTAGATTTTAAGTTCCATTTGACCAGACCCAGGCCATAGCTATGAAATAACTGTATTTCTGATTAATATTATTGAATGTCTGCTTGCCATGCGCGATCAACATTTTAAACATTCGAAATGTCTATTAAAGAATGTTAATTCAATTTGAAGTGAATAGAAAGTTCGTAAAATGTTCTACAAAGAAATTTAATTTGAAATATATTTTGTTTTGTTACAGGTCTGATCGTGACGCAAGCATGGCTGAGATGCAGCAGCTCAAAGCCAAGGCGAAGGAGCTCAATGCCAAACAGATTGCGCTCAATAAGGAAAAGGCTGAGCTGGATGCTAAGGTAAGATACAAATTAAAATAAATAAAAAATACAATCACGTCATGTCCGACATTATTTTGCAGATTGTAACTTTTCACCAATCCAATGAGCTCAAACATGATATATCTACTGTAAGTTATTGAGGAGTTAAGTTGGGTTTCCTGGGTGCAGCGTCAGCTCGTATTTGGCCACCTGTCACCTTTTCAACGTATTTATACACGATAGTAAAAAATACGAAAGGCCCTTGAAGGTGGTTAAAGTGGAGCACGTCTGCAGCTAATTCAGTCACATGGCTTAATGTCTGGAACTTGGGTACTGCTGAGTTGTTTGAGAAAACCCCAAGTTTTCAAATTTAGTTGTACCCTTGCAGTGAATTATATGCGATTTTGTTTATTAAATCGTTAAATGACCAGACTTTCATTTGAAACCAAAGTAAGCTCTATTTTTTTTTGTGAAGGTTTTTTCAGATTTTACTGTATGTACTGAAAATTTACTTCCTAAGTAAATATGTAAAGACTGAAAAAACAACATGTAATATTTATTGGCTATTGCAAAAGGTACATTTAGCCCGGTATTGGGCCAGCATTGACAATGAAATTACTCCTTCAGAGCAAAGGTACAGAAGGGGCCGGCGAAGACGGCAAGCTCAGCATGATGGAAGTCACCCTCAAACAACTGCGGGAGAAGGTGGAGGCGGCGAAAGCTATAGTGGAGACGAAGAAGTCCGACCTGGAGACGAACAACAAGCAGCTGTCCGAGCTGACGGAGAAGGTGACGCAGCTCGGGGAGAAGTGCGAGCTGGTGTGGCAGCTGTACGAGGAGAAGCGACGGGAGTACCAGGAGAGGAAGAGCACCGCGCCCGCGGAGGCGGTTTGGAGCAACGGTCAGTGAGCTAACTAGCTCGAGTTAGTAGTTTTAAAGTTATCACGGATTGGTTTTTAGTTATACCTGATTCTGGCTGCAATTCTATGGGTCCCAGGTTCGATTCTCGTCGTCGGGTCGTGGGTGTTTGTGCCAGGAGCAAGGGGTCGTACACGTACCTCACCATCCAATGAATTGTTTCAGAGTCCGATTGGGGCACCACCGACGATGCGTGGGGCGCTGCCACAACCGACGACGCGTGGGGAGACGCGCCGGCAACCAACGGTATGATATATCTTCGTTGTCATCACTAGCTTACTGCTTAGTGGATCGACGAAGTGAAGGGACTGGAGGGGGAGGAGGCGGTTGCACAGATGCAACGAGTCATTATCAAATCTTTTCAATTAACTTTCTCGTATTTTTTTATGAGCAATACCTAAATATCGTACAAGGGACATTCACGTGCATCTTGTATACACAACACTTAACAGAATATCTATATTAAAGTTTATTTCCTATCCCGCGGGAACAGATCCATTTCCCGGGATATCAGTATCTTTAATTATGACCTGTAATGTATGATACTATATTGGTACAAGTGCCCTCCGGGTCTATTCAGTGGTCTAAGTGTAATACACGGTCAGACAAACAGACTGACAACAATACCAACAAAAAATATGTTTAACCTCTGCATCGATAACAAAGCCTGCATTAGAATTTTCTAAATTGTGATGACCTCCCCCACGGTCACACATATCAAATTGATAAATCTCACAAAATCATTCACCCTTAAATGGTCAAACATTTCCTTATGAATGGTCTATCAATTTCCGATAGTATTTTGTGTACAATAAAGTCTAATAGTCTGTTACTATTAACAATACTAATATAGATTATTATCTAATGTTGCAAACCCCTCCCCATTTTTTAAAATAGACATCTCTGCTCATGGAATAGATATATCACTTTGTGGAACTATTTGACAAGTATTATGGAATAGACAGATTATTGAAATAGGCTTTAAGCTTTACTTTTAATCTGGACCAATGAGCGTCGAGTGCTCCCCACCGCCGCACAGCGACCGCTGCCCGACCGACGGACCGCGCGCTGGCGCAGTGTCGCCGTGACACGCGTCCGAGTAGCACGTCCACTGTACCGGCGCTAGTAGTTTACGTCGTGCAACGGTTCGTGCAGTGTGCCGTCCGGCAAGTGTCTAGTGCCGAAGGATACGTCTAGTTTGGTTGTCCTACTTGAAAGGGTTGGTTATGATAACATGTTTAAAATTAAATACGAGGTGGTTATTTAAAATCCCCGCAGCAACGGAGGCCGTGCCGTCGACGGCCGTAGCGGCGCAACCGAAGTGGCGGTGCGTGTACGAGTTCAACGCGAGGACTGCGGACGAGCTCAGCCTGCAGCCCGGAGACCTGGTGAGTGGAGGCTAGGTGGTGTATGGAACAAGGCAATAGCATCAGTAACCGCATGTGTGAAAGATCATCACAGGAGACGGACTCCGACGTTTTAGTTCGCTTTTTAAATTTAATAGTAGGGACTATTAGTTTACACTCCCTAGATATATGTTGTACA
>DWPT01008191.1:0-10349 GCA_018251895.1 Agathymus mariae mariae
AATACAAATAGGTGTTCAAAAGAAATAATTTTCAACGCTTTCCCCGGCTATTGGACACGAGATAGGAAATTCATAATACCGGCGCTCCAGATCTATTCAACGTCATTATTAATTGGAGGAAATTGTATCGAGAAGAATATGTGAGATATAATTAAATCAACCATCTCGGTGCTTCAAGTTATGCGCGGCGCCGGAGCGCTACCGAGTGGGTAGAAGCCCCACATAACTCGGTCAATCCCCCAAAAACATCGAGTATATTTGGATATTTTCCGACTGATAAAACCAAGACCTGCTAATGGACACAGTGGATAGTTTAACACCATAAAAGTTACTGACAATGAATTATATTCTAATGCATAACAAACATATAAACCAATCTATGAACAACCACCAGGCTAGACAGATCCCATCAAAGATAACCAATAAGCTAAAATGTTACTTTATTTACTACTGACAATCGTGATATCGATCTGAATCCCTTCGGTATACTTTGATATGGAAATTCAATCACACCTAAAACCATACTCGGAACTTCCTTCTGCGAGATCGGGTTTATTTCGATGACTTCCCCCTGGTAATAAATAGTTTGAATCGCTCTTTGTTCAAAACAATTATTTAATATTTGATTGATTAAATTTTCTACTAAATACTTCTATAACGAATGTTGGCTCATCCTCAGGAATTCATACGTGTCACATACAAGTGTAACAACGGTCGGGCAAAATGACACTTCAGTATTTGTATTAAATTACTTCAATGTGTAGAAAATGTACAGCAAATAAATTAAATATGTCTATTCCGTTTATCAAGATATTTAGTATTTTCTTTAATACATAACATTACCAATACCTACTATAAGAATTGTCTTCCGCCCGTGACAAACGAATCGCACAATGGATGTGACATAATAAAAGTTAAAAAATCAAAGGTCAAGCTTCAAGGGTTCTATAATATTTATCATAGGTATTTGAAGACTCGAAAACATATTATGACTTAGCTCATTGGTATTGCATTATGTATTTAAACAGTTGAAGGTATTTACGATTTTTTTATTGTATACCTTTATATCTGTTATGAAAATCATGGTTGAGGCGAGATAATCCATGATATAGTGAGTAGCCGTTACAGAACAAATATCATGGGATTAAATTAAAAGGAGGATACTTTTAACAACCTTATAAGCTTATATATAACCAAGCTAGTCAAAAACTTATACATCTTTTTCAAACATATAATTTTTGCTTCTACTGCCGTTAGTTCCAAGGTTCCCGTTAGTGAAAACCCTATTATATGGTAAGAATACTTAACAAATATTGTATCTGTGTCAAAGTACAAAATATGGTCTTTATTCTTTTGTTATGGAAGTAAAACATTATACGATCGCCAACGGACCTACTAATCCAGCGGTTAGACGGTGAGTTATCAATTTATGCAAAACAGCAATGCTCCAGACACCTGCTTCAATATGTCCTTCATCGTCCCAGAACTGAAAAGTAGGTCGACTGGAGGCTGCCAGACAATCACAATTTTAAATTAGGGATCCCAACTTTTGGTCCAGACTGTTAATGCGTATATGCCCCTTGGCAATAGTTAACTCGTTTATATTAGGCTCAACTGGAAAATTGCTGGAAATTCTTACTTTTGACGTGCCAAGCGTTTAAAGGACTTGTGTTCCACCCAGTTTTTAGTAGACCCTGCGTTGCGAAAACCTGCACATCTTCATGATTGATTTCGACCCATTTGTGACCGAGTGCAGGCCTCTCCAAGTAATGGGTATAATCAAGATGTATAAGTTTTTGGCCATATTGGGACGACCTAGAATATTCCCCTCCCATCCCATGCTCGCAGAATAGGGTGTCCTAAGATGCGATAGAAACCAGCTTTGCGTAAAGATTATATTATCATATTATTATTAAGTTAATATTCGTAATATCGTTAATATTATTATTGGTATTATTCTCTTTCCGTGAAGGCCTTTCTTTTCCAGGCAGACTACTAGCTACCACCTTCCTGGTTCAGTCAGCCGCCAAACGACTCGTCGTGTTCCGGCTGGGGGCTTGAGAGCCAGTACTTTCTTTCTTACCTTCTTCTCATTTTATGGCCGACTACGCATCATCACACATCGATCTCAAAATTGAAAGACTATTTGTGATAATCCAAACTGAATCATCGAATAAATGAAAAAGTACAATTTATCATAATAATTTCTGTGGGAAACCAACATTCCGAATCAGTCAGCAAATAAATCTAATCTTGTATTTACGGTTAAACGTGTATAATGTCTTTTAAAATTATGACTACGACGGTTTTAATTTTAACGATTTGTTACTAAGTATAACCATTAAATTTTATAACAGATATAATAAAGCCGGCGTTCATTCGAGAAACGGAACAGCCGAGACTATTTTGTATTCAAATAATTCCTGGAATTCTAATTAAGATAAACTGTGTATTCATTTTTTACCTTTTAAATATTTTAAAATAACAAGTATTCGGTTAGTACACTATTATACAAAATGAATATAATTCGTAATACATCTATGTCATACAAATATTGTTCTTAATTCATCGTAGCGTAGGGTAACGTAATTGAATGAATGACTGGTAGTAACAATATTAGGCACAGTCAGCTGTCTTGGTTATTCATCATCCATTGTCCATCGAATATCCATTGCACCATCCAAACGCATAAATCAATAATAAAACCTATTTCTAAACTTATTCAATTCAATTGACTTTAGTTGAGACTCGCAACCGTATTGAGCTTGTTTGGTTGTCGATTCAATCTGTCACACACACACACACACACACACACACTATACACAACTAAAAATTATTTCAATTATCAAAATTAACAGCTGAACATAATAGGAACATTTGTATCTCTCCTAAAGAGCATTTATCATTTTGTAGATTTTTTTAAATTTTCTGTATCATGTACCTTTAAACTGTCTTATTATTATTTTTCTCGTATGTGTAATTATCGTCTGACATCTTTTTTTATCATATGAAGATAATTTTCAAAAATATTACTCGTTATAAATAAAAACAAGAAAAGTTATATTCCAACTCTGCAGATAATAATAATCCTTCTGTGTGGTATACAAGGATGGCACAAACGAGTCAGAACAAACAACCACCACCGGGAAACAAACATTTGTCTAGCACATAAACGCATCAACAGCGAATCGAACCCGCGACCGTTCACTCTGCAGGCAAAATAACTACCACCTTAATAATAAAATAATTGAGATAATATACGTATTACCGTAATTAAATCAATCTTTTGCAATCTGCATTTATCTCATATTATTTTTAAAATGCAATATATCTGTCACTTTTGAGTGACCGTCACTCAAAAACAACAAATCGCTTCGGATGGCAAGGACATCCTCTTAATGATGACCTTGCTTGTTTGTTTTATCAAATTTCAACGTATCCAATTTATTTTTACTTGCGACTGTAATACGGTCGCGTGTTTATGTAGGTATATTGATTCAAGCTGCGCGTGCGCCGGGTTGCCAACGATAATTTGTTTTTCGACTGAAAATATTACTTTGCCGTGATCAGTTATAGAATGCAGTAGTCTTAGTAGTTTCAACGTCGATGGCCGGATTTGAATTCCGTACGCATTTCTAATTTAAAAGTTTAAAATACAAATTAATTATAACCTTCTCCAATTAAAGAAAACATAGTGAGATAATATGCACACCTCAGATATCTTAAAAATGTTTTCAGATATGTATGAAGTTACACAATCGCCACTTGATCAGGGTAGTAAGCTATGGCCTTTACACCTAACATATTGAGAGAAGACCTAAGCTAAGCATTGGGAATTTTATAAAAACGATGAAGTCATAGAAAGCAAAATAAAATATTTGATCGTTCTGAACAAAACAATCAAAGTATATAATTAATGGGATAGTTTTAAAAACGTCTATGCTCAGGTCATTCATGTACTCCGGTTCAAAATAATATAGTTGGATGACATAAACGAACTGCTGCTGATCTATTTACGACTTTGCCCACACATTCACCTCTCGGTATTTATTTTTCGCGTTCGTTTCCAATTTGTACTCCGGTGTTAGGCTCTCGATAAACAACCGTAATAATTTACGTGTCGAACATTCGACAGAAAATCAGTCAATTTAACCTTATTATTATTATTAGATACCTACTCTGTGAAAACGAACAACATGAGTAATATTATAGGAAATATAAAAATTTCCAACTGCATAATTTAAATGTCATGCTAAAATGTACATATTTTACAAATTTTAATGTGGCAGAATAATTTTATGTGACTAAGAATGTGTCCGGATACAATATAAAGCTTATTCACATAACTAAGGATATCGTTAATCTTGAAATTGACAAAAAACAGATTGCCTTCTAAAACAAAATAACATAGTAATAGTGATTGGGTATTATAAAATTAACAGATCTCGTTCAACTAAAAAAGTGGCGCCAAAACTCATTGGCGCCAAAAGTGACGGAACGACCCGCATTCGATAGTAATTTTATTGAAGATAAAGATACGTAATGCGTTCAGAACAGAAGTCAACGGCCGCACATGGCTGGCCACAAAAATCATTATTCAAAAGCATTTGCATTTTACCGCTAATCACCAATAACTCGAGAACTTCATACGGAAAATAACAACAGAGTTATTAAAATAAATTTTACGCGCTATGCTCATTACAACTCTGTTATAAAAAATATCGCTAAACCAATTATATTGTAAAAACTATTGAAATATACTTTTGCTGAAGACTATTAATATGTTCTAAACAACTTCTTTTTCTTAGTTTTTTCTTTATTTAATTATTGACTCATTACTGTCTAAAAGACGTGGCGAGGCGATGTACAAGACGTATTACTTAAAAATCATAGTCATTCTTGAAGAACTTAAAAATAAAACTTGTCTTTTACCCAACGTAGATCAGCTCAGCCAGTGACCATGTAAAATACCTATTAGTATAATTTATTATTCATTATCATGCATAAAATTTGTTACTGTAATTATATTATATGGTATCGCATTTTTTACAAATTAAAACAACAAATATATAAATCTGTAGATGTTTAAATATCGCAACTTAAAAAGTTTACCAGCGACTTTTACTTTGTTTTAAATTTATAAGATAATAATATAGTTTTTACAAAAACAATTGTATTTATGCAATTCGAAATAGAATATTGTAATGACTGTTAACGGGTTTGATTTTTAAATTAACACATTCAAAGCCAGAAAAGAAAAACGAGCATAAAGTTGCGGCCCATAAGTAGGTACCTAACGTTTGGCTGTCCATGTACGGTGTGGTCGAGCCGGTCGTGGCGGTCGGCCGGTCGTCGGTTTGAAAAATAGTGTCTGCCGAGCGTCTAGCTCGGCGCGCAACCGTGACTCACCGCCGACTGGATTCCGACCGAATAAGGCTCCGGATCTCCCGCCCCAGAACACACATCTGCTTTTAGTACGTTAGTCTGTAATATCTGTGGGAACCATGGTTTATAGTGTCGCTTTTTCGAACACTAGCATTTGAAAAACGTGTATAAACAGCCGAAGTCTAGACCGATAGTTCTAAATAAACGACGTGACGGAAATCGAGGTCGCTACAATCTATTTTAAATTTATGGCCACATTTAAAAATAAAACTTAATATTTAACGTCTTCGGCCTTTACTGGAGGACACTAAGTCTATGTTTGACGACCCTCTTCATTAGTCTCTATGGATTCATTTAACTCAACAAAAAAAAATGATTTTGTTGAAACGAATTCAACATGCTAAAAAGACCATAAAATACTTATAATTCTGGACTCGACACGATATTTAAAACATTTTATGACATCGCAAAAAGTAATTAAGAAAACCTTGCGCTTAGCGGCCACCGGCCACATGTCTTTAAACGGGATTGAATACGCAAATAAAGCAATTTGGGTTGCAAATCACAGTACGCATCGCGTGCGATTAACTAATGCGCACCCATATAAGCTGCTTTTAATTTTCACACGTAAGGCAACTTTTTAATCAAAAACAGGTAATTATATTTTAAAAATAACGAATCCAATCAGGTGGAAATGAGTGAAATCGAAGTGGTTTGAAAATGGTATACGAAGATTAAAATCCATTAATTTCGGAATAATATACAAGATTATAAGGAATCATATGAATCATAATAACAATTTTTTTATGTTTTATGATTAATCTAGACGAACCGGGTATTTAAACACTCTGTTATGAAAGATACCTATTATTCTTTAGAACATCGGTTTATTTACTCACCGTTAATTACAATAGATCAAATTATTGTGTCTTTAAATTTTGGAAAGGTCACTTTCAAGGAATCTCTTGCCACAGACACTCATCAGAAATGCTTACGTCAGAAATATCTGAGATGTAAGTTCCAATATCAAAGAAGTTCCAGTATATAAGTAAATAATATAAGTATAATGTAATGTAGTATATTGAAACACAGTTTCGACTACCTCAGGGACCAGAAGAATCACTACTATCATGTACACATTTGGATTACAATAAAGAACTATTGTTAAAGAACTATTAATGAATAACTAACAATATCAAACGAACTAGACATCAAGTTGTCGTTAGACAGACAATGTAATTATTGTCTGACAAGTGTCAACTGTCAAGAGTTTCTCCGTCACCGGAATCTCATACCATATATTTCGAAGAAAATATCAGTAAAGAACACAAAAATTGTGGATACCTGTTAACACTTTTCATTCTGAAATGGATCAAGCCCAACAGTGGAGCAGTAAGGGTTGTACCGACTGCAATAACTATCAGCAGACCGTTAATATTAAAACTCCTAAAGTGCTTCTTTGCTTCAAAGTTTATGCTGTCTGTCGGATCCGGTGGTTTTCGTTGAATATTATATTATCAAAACATACCACGTCAGAAGCTTTCCATTCATACTCCATCATTCGGTACTGGAGCCATGTGGACCGTATGCTTCAGGCCTTCGCAAATACGAAGAGAAACCCGAAGGAGAGAAGCAGTGAACATGCATGCGCTGTTATGCAGTGGACCGCTGATTCGTTGAAGCCAATCAGGTGTACTGTTAACGACAAAGTAATTTGTGACTTCCTCACTTAAAAAATTACTTGAGTCAACATACAACGCTGTTAATTTGTCTTCATTACAATACATTTATCTTCCGCAAACACATCTGCTGTTTTGTACTTGAAATAATGATGTCTAGACAACACATTGTGCACATTAGGAGGACTTGTACTATTAATCAGTCTTAATAATTTTAATACGATGCAACTCGTATTTTTCAGTTATAAGTGAAGTTCGTTTAAATTGGACTTCGTTATCGTATCTACGGTTTTATTTATTGTTTCGGAAACAATAAACCTTTTTTTTTAACCTCTGACACAAACATAAAAAATTAATCTCACAGGAATAATACATTTGTTAAAAAGATACTAAGCCATGTTTATAATGATATGAAACCGCGTTGATAGATATAAAGGGAAAAGAATTTAATATATTAGTGTGTTCCTTTTTGTTATGGCGGACGTTGCCAGCAATTGAAACCGATTGTAATAATTCTTATAAAAGTGTCTGATGTCCAAAAGGAACTATATTTTTTATCAATCAATGAGATTATCTGACGAACTCCCATGTGATTGAGAGACAATACTGGTTATGGATATTTAACGCAGTGGTAAATAATTTACGACTGCTAATATCTATATCATTTTATAAAGTTTTTTGCTTTCTGAAATTCGTATTATTTTAACGTTTAAAATATCTTACAAATTTTCATTTGAATTTTTTTTTCTGAATAATGTATACCGCGCACTGAAAATCAGTGTCGATAACACATCGACCGTCTGCTGAACCAATGTTTTAACAGTTTCTTTATTTTACTCTCGTCAAATCGTTTATATACATATTTATAAAGGATGAATATATCATACGTGCTCATTACTGGAAAAGTAAATCTTGATTTTTATTTTTATTAAAACCTATTTAAAACCCAACAATAAAAATAAAAATTGTATTTTTTTGTATTCATTCGTTTTTTTTTATAAACAAACGTAATTATGCTATACTTATAGTTTAAGAACGGTACTTTTAATCGCTTTAATAAAACAAAAGCATTTCCCGAAGAATTGGTCACTCAGAAGTCATACTTGATCGAAAAGAAAAATTTGCAGAGATAAGTTTAATTTACTCCTGTTGCAAAAGGTGACGAAAGCCGTCCTTCTTGGTAACAGAGTTTCGTGTAGAATTATACTGTCCATGTTATTGTTAACTTATTATTATTATTACTGGTATTATTATTTTTCCGTGAAGCCTGTCTGGCTAGCTACCACCCTCCTACTTGAGTCAGCCGCCAAACGACTCGTCATGTTCCGGCTGGGAGCTGCCAGTTCCAGAGCTAGTACTTTTTTGCTTTCTTCTATTTTTTCTTGACTCACAATGCATCAGTGATACGATAACCAGTTACAGTCAGGTGGCCCGGCTGCTCGTTTATCAGCTATATGCATAAAGAATAATTAGAAAGGTCATTGATAATTTTGAATGAAATGATATAAATTGTTTTTGGATTAAGTAATTAATTTGTATTTCTTTGTGTAAATGTTTTTTTTTATTATTTATGACTATATTATAATTAAGATGGGAAGCAGCCGGTGACTGCATGTTATTGTTATACATATATATAACACTACATATCAAAATAATGTTATTAGTATATAATAAATGAAGGTTATATTACTGGTGCGCAATATAGGAAATTGTTTTGTTTGTCCAGCCGGGATCTGCTGGACGGGGATGGAGCGCGGCGGGCGGTGTAGCTCAGTGGCTGCGTTAAGGGTGGGGCGCGCGGAGTGCTGCGCGGGCGGCGCGCGAGCCCCGGCCGCCTGGAGCCCCCGGGACCTCGACAGCGGCGAGATATTCTTCTTCAAGGCCCTCTCTGGTGGCGTTCCTTGCACTGCCTGTGCTGGTAAGGGCTTTTACACGTACATGCGAAGACTTACTTAGGAACCCCCTTTAGCAGCGTGGTGTTTCAGTGCTAATCAAGCTGACTTGCCAACATTTTAATTTCACAAAATATAAACTTGTGTAAACAAATGCGGTATTTTATTCTTATTTCAGCCATTAAGGAGTTCAGCGCTTATACTTCATTCAGATTTGACTCTATATACACATTTACTTCACCTTATAAATGAGACATTGGAAATCAGTTATAATTCATGTATTATTCACCTATCCCCGACTACAAAACACGTTGAACGGGACATCATGATTCTGTTTGAGATTCGATGTGAGATGGAATGTACGTATGTGTCCCTAATACTAAATACCATATTCAATGGCACTAATATTTATATTATATATTATTATTTATTTATTTATTAATTCACATAGTCATCAACAATTCTTGAATCTGAGCTTAGAAAATGGTTTTGCAAATTAAAAAAGATTCCTTATCTAATCAACTACAAAAAATGACATAGATTAAAATTCAAATTCAAAAGTTCTCCACAACTTAAACTGTGGGTTTTTTTCATCCTTACTTTGAAATTCTTGTGCAGCTTTCACATTTATCATTGCTATTCTAATTTTTAAAGGACACGTACTTCGACAGCTACAGTAAATATCACCTAGCTACTCTAACACACATCATTTATACAGTTATGTTAAAATTACCCATCAATAACAGCAATAAACGCGAGGACAGAACACTGTAACAATTTATTGACTAATTATCTATTTAAAATACCAATTTACTCGTACAAGTACGCAATGAAGGTCAATAAAACGGTGTAGATAAGTGATTGTTTCAATAAAGATTTGGAACGGACAGTGCATCGACCGATAGATATTATGTGTCGTATTCTATGATATTAGGTATTCTGCAGTGCTCGTATGTATGTGTGTCAGTACGTTGTTGTTTACCCATTACATTTCTTAGTTAAAAGGAAAATTCCCCGCTCTTTTTTCTCACTGCATCATCTCGTATTTGTTGCAAATGTTCAAGGCTGGCACTGCCATTTCAGGTGGCTCGCCTGCTCGTTTATTGGTTATTAATATAATAAGATATACATTTTAAATAGTCATTTCGGCTATTCAAAGGCCAATTTTAAGTAGTCAACCGAGTGAGGCAAATTCGATTACCTACTATTGATATATATATTTTTTTTTTAAATAAACGTTTACACCCTCACACCCCCGCACTAGGATACCCTGTGTTGCAGCTGGCATGGACATACACAAATATAACATCACAAATATCCATGACCCGAGAACAAACATTTATCTGTCACATAAATGTCTGCCCCGGCCGGGAATCGAACCCGGGACCCCTCG
>DWPT01008192.1:0-10349 GCA_018251895.1 Agathymus mariae mariae
TTTCAGACAAAGCCGACAGATTAATATAGTAGTGTATAGATTAGGCTTACTCGTGAAATTTTTAGTATTTAATTAATTCCATATTTGCTCCTTTTACTGGTTTTAAGGATTGGGTTTCCTTATTCTATAATTTAGAAACATATAGTTACCAAGGTTCTGGAAAGGTCGGCTGAAA
The DNA here is from genome assembly GCA_018251895.1 of Agathymus mariae mariae. Lineage (NCBI taxonomy): Eukaryota > Metazoa > Arthropoda > Insecta > Lepidoptera > Hesperiidae > Agathymus > Agathymus mariae. Next base: position 176 of record DWPT01008192.1, read on the forward strand.
AGCGGGGAGCGGCAGTCTTACGAAGGTTCTCGAAGGGTCGGCCGAAAATAATAGAGGTCATATAAAAATAAATTTAGTAATAACATCTACAACGAACATTTCAGGCGACTCTCACCCTTATGACTTAGGTAAAAAGGCGAATATGGCATACGCGATACCTGACCCACTATTTACGCGAAAGACGTAGAAAAGTCTGGAAGGAACGTGATATGAATATGAGTACAGTCAAGGAGCCTGAAGAATAAACATAAACCTAAAAAAAATATTTTGATAGCTCCGATAGCAAAGTTTACATTAAAATTATAAGTTTTTTTTGTTATGTACATATTCCACCTTGTTACAGATCTATTATTGGTATAAACTGGTTCTGAAATTGTAAAAAACTGTAAAAAACAATAGCTTTTTTAAATCTGTTAAACACCACATAGACATCGTATCTTGTCTCGGTAACTTCCACGAAAATTTTTTCGTTTGTGTTTTGTGCGTTTGTGTGATTTCGTTTATTATAGGGCACAATTAACTAAAATTATGCACATGTATAATTTAATAACCCAATTTGAATGAATAGCAAAATTAAAAAATACATATGGTGCACGGTGTCATGTTTCAAATTAAGAACATTCACAATACTTTATTAACAACATAGTTTCTAAATGCATCTAATAGTCGAGTATTGAATATAATCCTGCTACGGACTCGTAGACTGAACTGCTACCTGCGATATTACCACGGTGCTACGTTAATGAGGACTCAAGAGAAGGGCTTATCGCTTCCATCATCGTTGGCAGCGCATTGGGTTACTACCCTGACCACATAACATCAGTTAGTCTATTATAACGGTAAAAAAAAATTATGGAAGTTAACTATACACCCTCTTCCTCTAGTTAAAGCCAACACTACTCAGTACGTAAAACTTAGAAAAATGAAATATATTATTAAAACAATACTATACAAAAATCATAAGTAATTGAAATTAATTAACTTTATAACTTCTTACTTGACTGTTTTTGTTACTATGTATTTGAGTTGAGAGAATATATACAAAAATATTTTCCTTCTTCTTTTAAAAATATCATCAATATAAAGGTATACGATGGCAGAAAAGAGCGCGGAATCCGACTCGGATATTTATAGCTTCTTCGCCATTTTGTGAAAGTGACAAAGTAAAGGTAGGCTATTGTCGTTCTCCGCTGGGACACTTTATAGATTACATTGGATTTTTGCCGTTGTACAATTGCATGTGTTAATGTTGGATCTGATTGCAAGGGTTTTCCAAATATCATTTGTTTGGAGTTAAGCTAAACAACACTTTATAAAACTGCTAAACATAAAAAAATATTACACCTGTAAAAATATAACGCGCCTAATTAACATGGGTTGCATTTTAATTTCATGTTTAATTTATAATACGTGATAATCATAAGAAAGGGAAAGAAACAGCGCTCGTTGGTTGTTCTAAAAGAATCCCAAGTTACTTATCTATATATACTTTATCAAAATTTAACAACAATAAAAAAAAATACATCTTACATTTAGAGTATTAGGTGTATCAAATTGTGATGTTTATACAAATGTAGCATAGAAAAAATATGACGGACCAGCTACTTGTAGGCTTCGCAAGACTGCTATATTTAATTATCAAACAGACAACAAGCAAAGTAATCCTTTAAGCTGTTTCAAATAGTCCTAAATATACTAAAATGTTATTTTTATATTCCTATAATTAGTTTACATTCGCTCTAGACGCTGCAGTTCTGTTGAATAATTTTTTGACGTATAGCTATACTGATAAACGTAGAGACTGATAAAGAGTGACATTATAAGGGTACATTCCGTGGATACACAAAACGCTAAATCATAAAGGTATTGCTAACATATACATATATAACATTTTTATTTCTCTTCATCGAGTTAATTTCGCCTTATCGTGATATTGCTCTGCGGTTTGAAGTTAATGAAAATACTCTATTGTTTGCGTTTGTAAATTCCCTCGTTGATCTATGAACGTTCCAAAAAATACAGGTAAGAATAATAAACTACTTATTGTAATAAAGATGTGTATGACCTGCATTCTTCTCAGCTGTGATAGTTATTCTTAATAATAAAAACCGACCAACGAACAGGCTAACGAAAACATGAAAACTGGTCACCGCCACCCGTGCATGTGTAGCACCAAATGTACGCTTTTTAATGTATAAATATTAATTGATTCACGTTATTGGCTTTACGTTTTATTATTATTATATCTCATCCTTTCTTAATAATTATGATTTCAGATATTATGTAAAATGTATTGTTTCTAAGCTATTTTGTGCTGAATGACGTATTAATAAATACTATTTCTACCTTTCTTCAAAAGGTACACCGCCGTATTGTCAGCCATGAAGGAAGAAGGACAATGATCCCGCCAATAATTGCCTCTCCAATGAGCAATCGACACGGGTTAATAATATCTGAGGCAGAACTTTCAGAACGAGTGTTAGGTAAATAACCTTTTCATTAAGTACGTGTCCCGTCGGGCTGAATGAGGTGGTACCGATGACATTTAACGGATTAATTCGTTAGCAGGTTGCGACACAGGCAGAAGAGGTTAGCGTGGAATCAAACACGGATAGAAGCCCTCATATGCTGTATGTGATATCTCACATTATTTTGTGATAGGAACTGAACATAGATAATTAAACACATCAACATTGATTTATACATGTAATCAGATATATAATAATAATATTAATGTAGATGCAGAATTAAATATTTTGTTTGAATATAGCGGCTCGCCATAATGAGAACTCTGCAATTTTTTCCTCCTTACGTCCGCCTGTCCCAGTGCGGTGTGTAGTACTGTGCCTTATAAAAATATTACTTTACCCCCCAGAAGTATTTCACCTGGAACGTTGCTGGAAGGTAAGAAAGAAAATACTGGCTCTCAAGCCCCCAGCGACGACGAGTCGTTTGGCGGCTGACTCAAGCAGAAAGGTGGTAGCTAGCCAAGCGGACTTCACGAAAAGGTAATAATATCAATAATAAAATTAATGACTTAATAATAATACTAATAATATAATCCTTACGTGAAGGTCTTCCGACCAAGCAGGCTGGCTTCTGTCACCTATTACGACACCCTGTTCTGGCAGCGTGGGGTTGGGGGGAGTATTTTAAGCCGCCCCAATACGGCCGAAACACGCTCAAAAAATTCATTGATATATACACTACAAAAAAAATTATATTGATAAAAAAATATACATACAATAAAATTTCTTTCAGAATACCACGGTTTTTCTCAATCAAACTCACCAGCAAATGAAACAATATTAACAGCTAATTTAAAATAGCCTTCAATAAGTAAGAACATCTTCGATTTCATTCTGAGTTTAGCCACACAACGTTACAACTTATGACATAAAATAATAATAAAGAGCGAAAAAGCTGTTCATCAATCTTACTATCGCAATAAACACTGTTGGTGACAGGTGTAGAGATAGTTTCATTCAAGATTAGTAAGAAAACTCTTCGCTTGACCCAGTACCCCTCATAGAGTATTATTCCATTACGAAAGTTTCTTGCCCCGAAACCTTAAAATGAGAACAGCTGGCTTTTATTATGCGCGTCAGGTCTCTTCGGGTTTATAGCTTTACGCCTCACTTCGACGTTTCATATTAACAATATTCGACTTTTGTAGAACTTATAACCAAAATGTAATCCAAAAAATATAATCATTCTCACTTTTTATTTATGTGAAGACTAAAAAACCTAGAAGTAAATGATTTGAAATACAATAATTTCAATTTAATCCACCTAAGTCTAACCGACAGGCAACCTGGTTGCTGCGCGAAGCCTTCCGTAATTGTATATAGCAAATGACAGCCATTATGTAATACATAATTATTGCACACAAGTGTAACGATTGCACACAAGTGTAATGATTGCACACAAGTGTAATGATTGTAAACAAGTGTAATGATTGCAAAGAAGTGTAATGATTGCACACAAGTGTAATGGTTGCACACAAATGTAACGGTTGCACACAAGTGTAATGATCGTGGATGATTTATGATACAAACCAGTAAAGTAACCTGGAGAGTATTAAAAACAGTACAGTTATATAGGAGTCAACTTCACCGCAATCTAAATAAATATAATTTCATTAAAATTGTTTTTTTCAATATTTCTAACCACATTTCATAATAAAGTGTCAAGCGTAGGCTTACTCGTAATTAGCTCAAATGTTCGTAGGAGCGTATATTTTGGAACATAATTAACTTATTATGTTGGAACGTGGGAAATTATGACGATTTTTTTCATAATATATGCAATTTGCAATGAATTTCTTTCATTTGAAATATTACATTAAAAAACACTACGTTCTATGATTAGTGATAGCACCAACGTTGTTTTAGTACTGGGGTTTTCTCGGTCTGTATATCAATTTATATTTTATTATTTATGGACAGACTGAAATGAAAGGAACTTTTAAAATTAAGTGATTAACGTAAGTAACGAATAAGGTTAAGCCGTTTCTGAGATTAACGCGCACAAACGCACAGACAAACAGACAAAAAAATCGAACAACTATTATTTTGGGTCCTATGACGTTAATAAAGGCCGCTACTGTATAGTTCATGTATGTACAGAATACAATTCATGTACAGAAAGCGATCAGTTATAATTTTATTATATGTAATCGTATATGATTAAAGGTCGATGATGTGCGTGTTTCTACTTTCGAGGAATATTATACAACGGTAGTGAGACTAAATGTCTATTATCTGCTATTAATCGTAATAGGTATGTCCATGACATTCACAAATAATAATCGGTTACTGTGGAACCTTGTATACTTAAGATTTTTATTCATGTGTATAAGTAAAAGTGAGCAGCTAGCAGATACGAACAGACTGTAGACCGCCACATAACGACGTGGATAAGATCGACCAATAACTCATCATAGCGGGTTAATGCAACTTGACATTATTCAATAGATAGGGATATCATACAGATGTGCGGATCGCAATTAATCATCAGACAGACTGAATAGCGACAGCGACAGCGTCATCGTGAGTCAGCCTGCAGTTGTTTTCAGCGAGAGAGTTCATTTGAATTGCCAATCGGACTCAATGACCATGACGGGAACAATATAAATTCAAAAAATGTTGAATAAATAAAAAATCCGGCTTCGTAACCTGGACGTTAATAACAAGAAGTAATAACAATATATGTATAAAATAAAATAAAGTAAATTACAGAAAAGAGTGGCGTGCGGTTGGTTGTCTCAAACTGTCAACATTGAAATTATTAAGTGAAGTCAGTCGCCCCGCCCCACACATGTTAAAGAACATGCAAAAAACTCATTTTAAAATTGTGAAAAAATCTTTATTTTAATTCTTCACCCAATTCGTGTAGCAGAAAATTGTTTAAATAATATATTTGAACTGAAAATCAAATCTAAATTAATACTTGTTTATTTACGACATTTGCAAATTAGAATATTAAAGAAATAAACCAATACAATATAGTTTGGTTTGATTAAATTGTCAGTTAGGATAGATTAGTTGTAAATGCAAAAAAATAACCCAAAGATACGCTACGTTCAATCCCCCCCACATCGCATTTTTAATATTGCTTAGTATTGTTGTACCTCATTGGTTTCTAATATTTCAAATGTCATGCATACAACAAAAATATTTTAATTAAATTGATTTTCGCTTTTTCGATTTTGGATTTTGCAATTTTTCTTTTTGAATAAAATGAAATTTTATTCAATTTTAAAGAAACATGAAAATCGGTACATAAAGAACATAGAACCACCTTTGCTTTTTGAAGTCAGTTTACTTCCGTATTGTAACTGTACTCATTAAACACGACATGTGTGACAGGACAAAAACCAAAACGATATTTTTTCTCCAATTAGGTCATGCCCAGTTAAACAGTCCAAAACAATATTCTACCAAACAATATATTAAGCCGGTGTAGTATTTATCATGATTTTGAAAAAACTTTTATAACTTACGCTAGAAATAGATATATAGATTAAAACGTACCGTTTCCATTTGAGAGGTACAATTTCGTGGCGGTTGGTAACACAAATTTAATTTGCTAGCCGCAAAAACACACCGTAAAAATAACGACAACTCCGATCATATAACAGCCGCGAGCAATCCATGTTCCCGAATGAAATTTACTGAAACGTTTGTAATTCAATATCACTTGACTTCATGCGTTACCAGTCCGCACTGGTGGTATAAGCCTTTTTTTACGTGATTAGCCGACGAACGAGTCGACGCGCCACCTAATCGCCCATTGAGGTGAATGCGTTGTGAGCCGAGAAAGAAGAAGAAAGCCGGAATACGAGGTGTCTTTTAACGGCTGACTCAAGCAGGAGGCTGGTAACTAGCCAGGCAGACTTCAAGAAAAGATCTTAATACTAATAATATTAATTACTTAATAAAAATATTGATAATTGGTGGTACGATTGAATGTAAAGGTTATATATTGATAATATAACCTTGATAAATATTGATAATATATTATCAATATAACCTTTACACTACATCGTACCATCAAGTTGACTGACTTTTGACGCCTCTTACGAGACCATGTTCTGCCAGTATGGCATTGGAGACAGTATTCTAGGCCGCCCCAATACGGCACAAAACGGTTGACGGTTGTATATGCTATTGCGATTTTTGAGTCAGATGAACAAATATTTTTAAGTTGTCTGTAACACCAAGAAAACCCGCTGGAAAATGAATGTCCAAAACGCACACCGGCATTACAGGCGTAATTTATACAGCATCACTTTCAACATAGTAAAAGCAGTGAATGTTCAACAGCATCACCATTTACACCTTCGCTTTTAAATGTCAATGACCATATAATTAATTTATTTCGTTGAAAACGAATATAATATCAATGATCATAACATCAAGTTAATGTTAACAATAGCATGGACAATTGAAAATCCTCATGATTCGAACGTTTCAAAGTTCGTTCTCCGCTTTAATTGCCTTGAAAGCCTCTAAGTATGTTTGAAATACGAGAGCGTGATAAAAACTCTCACAAAGTTATTACTTATTAAGTAGAATTTACTTATAAACGAAAGTTATTTTTATAAGTCGGGTAAATTTCGGTGTATTGAGCCTATTTTTCTGAGAGTTAACTCTGTTTGTATTTGTACAACGTCTGTTTGTACCCATTTTTCAATGTAACTGGTCGATGTCAAGGTATCTGAGTGAGTTGTCACCATCACCCATGGACATCAGTAGTACCAAAGGCATACCGACGCATTTCCGACCGCAAATGAAGCGGAGGAACCGGTTTATTTATATAGATATTGCTGAAATTTACGTAAGCGTTTTCAATAGATACACCTAGGAGACCAGATAGTACTAAAGTTACAGTGGAGCTAATTCCTTGTAAACGTTAATGAATTTATTATGTTTCAGAGAACCTGCTTTTCGAGGTTTTCATTACAATTAGAGAGGACTTTGAACACCTTAAAATGCTCGAATTATAATTAATTTAGACAGGCCGTACTATTTATTCTTTAAGAATTATTTGATATACGTAAAACGTATATTATAATATATTATAAACGTATATTTCTTTGATATTCATGTTCGTTTTCAACAAAGCCATTGAAATAAATCATAGACATTTGATATTTCAAAGCGATGCTTTGAAATATTGATTTCTTCGACCAATTTAACTTAATTTGGTACCTACAATGTTATTTTATATTTCTCCGGAAGTATAACAATCTCTCACCAATATGTCTATTGAATTATAATATATGAATGGTTAATTTAACGCCATTTTTAACAGCTGGTTAGAAGCTCGTTGCATGCATTGTTATTTGTTAACAAAAGGTTGGCGATACTTTTGGTTTTATGAATGTTCATAGATGAAAGTTACCACATATTATTAGGCTTCTGCTTGTTTGTCATAAAAAGGAGAAGTTAGTAAGTACGAAATTAATTGAAACTGTACTTCTACTAATATGTACTCAATGTAATTCCTGATTTTTGTTAAACAAAATAAATTTGAAGCTGTTTTATTTTTAAAAAATACTCTAATGTACTCTACCTCTTCACAGACACGCTGATTCTATGAATCAACGACAACAGAAAAAAATACTCGTTTGTATAAAATATTTATACAATTTCTCAACCGGATCACACAAATGTTTTCGGCTTTATTGAATACTTCTCTCTTTCTTCACTGCCATAATTTATTATAATCTGAGCATGTTATACTCCATATATGTATTGAGATATTTTGATTTAAGACAGACACGGGTGAGTGAGATCATTATCCTTATCATGTGTCAATCATAAGTGACCAACTTCGGACGCGATCGGTATATGGATGAGTGACCGCTACAGGCACCACTGCTAGAGCATTTTTGTAACATTTTTCCAACGCACGAGTCATAAGGCTTTGTCTTATTTCGCGCATGTTTGAATTCACGCTCTATTAACTAGTTGTTTCATAGAAAGTACCGATGGCCTAGAAAAAGTGGCGTTCGCGCTCGATTTGTCATGGCTCGATATAACGTTGGCAACGTAAACAAAAAAACATTAATCGATCGTCGGTATTACAGTTAATAAGTGACCTATCGAGCATAGATTCTCGAACATGATAGCCTATACTTGAGGCTTTTTGTAAGATCATATCAAACAATGTACTCAATTCTTCTTCATCGTAATGCTCTCATTCCCTTTTTCTTTAAGGCGCTTAGTTAATGAGTTTTACGTCCAAATTGTATCTTACCTAGAGAATTCTTGTCAGTCTACTATTTAATTCAGTATATGGGTCAATATCATCAAGTGTGATTTTTTGTCAATTTTGGTGGCGAAATTTTAATTTAAATTTTAGTAAACAAGTGAGGACCTGGTAGTAACATAGAATATCCTAGCATTAAGGATCTCGAAGAGGTCTAAGAAAATCTAGATAACTTTTCGAGATATTTGAGTTCAAAGTGACCACCAAAACTGAAAATTCTCCACCAAAATAGAATCTGGCCATCAAAATTTTAAATCAGTGTCACCAAAATGTAATTATTCAATCTCGTAGACTTATGAGTAAATATGAATGCAGGAAAAGTTAACAATTAACATTTACAGCTAAAATATAACAATCCTGTTAGTTTCATAAAAAAGTTACAGATAAAAATTAAAAAACAAATGGAACATTTGAATTTCTGACTAAGACTGAAACTATCAATATCCGTAACATCGTTTCTATACGCCACTATCTAGTCTGCGATTATTTTTAAAACATCACCAATTCCGTCAGATGCACCTTTACTAGAACCATATTCACAGAAATGCCAAACAACTCAGGTCTGATTTAGATATTAGGAACAGAATTGGGACATATAAAACATTTGTTTAAATATTGCGCAGATGATGAATCTGAAACAATGTGTGCACTGCTAAATACGTTATATAATGTATTTATGTATATTATATGTTTTTTACATTTGGCAATAAATATTTATTTACACTGGTAAAGAAACCTTGTTAACGTACCGTCTACATTAAACTGGGTGGTACAGAGCCTAGTGACGAATTATCCCCGTCGAAGGGAGACCATTCGATATAGCTGCGTCCGATGTTTAGAAAGTTGCAACATGAGACCTGGAACGACGACAGAAGAAATTGCTTGGGGCTGTTCTTATTCATCCCGGGATGCATTGAACCCCTAGGGCCATTTACCCTATACCTTCTTAGTGATAAGACCGCTGTCTATTTAACTTACTCTCCTAACTATCCGTTTTTGATTTTTCTTCTTTATTATCGTTGGTGACCCAGATCTGATCAAAGTCAATCTGCAAAACTGGAATAACTTGCCCGCGCCCATGTTTCCGCCTACTTACGATGTGGGAGTCTACAAGAGAAGAGTGAATAGGCTTTTATAGTTAGTGCGTTCAACTACTTAGAGTTCATCACCTCTTGCCATCAGGTGGGATTGTTACGAAGCATTAACTTATTTCATGTAAAATAAAAACATACTCTTAACAAAATACTTTATTGATTTATTTGAGACTTCTAGGATATTGTTATACAATATATTTAAAGTATGATACATTCAAGACGTGTAATCAAAATCAAAATCAAAAATCAAAAATGTATTTATTGATTAAACAAAAATCACAATAACATGTCGCAAGGGCCCC
>DWPT01008193.1:0-10349 GCA_018251895.1 Agathymus mariae mariae
TATTCCCATACAAAAGATTCGTAATAATACTTAAAAGTCAATTTGAACTTTAATACCATTCCATAAAGTTCAAGTGTCAGTGAAGGGGTTCCGGGAAGGCAAAACAATTGAGTGACGTTAGTATCGTATTAATATTAATGTCAATATTTGTCAATATTTATACGATGAATGACTATTAAAAGAATTTCAAGTGTTTTATAATTTTTATTTTTTGACATAATGTAATTGTTGACTTATCAACTTTCTTTTTTCTTTTTTATCTTACTAGCTGACCCGGTGTCCCGAATAGCAGAATAAGTATAAAAAAAAATCGACTCTTAGGCGGCACGAACCTCGCCGGGTCAGCTAGTAAAAAATGTATTATAGTATAATGCTCTGATACTGAGGCCATAGTCTTATGTATGAACAGAAGTGTATGTCTATTTTTAACTGTAAAATTACATTGGAACAATTTACGATTACGCGACTTTAATTAAAACCGTTTTCCAAACTGTATAATTTTAACATCAGGGCCGCTTACGTCATTGCTGCTGATAGTTTTATACATAACCGACAAATGGTCAAAGTCGCCAGTTAATTGCTGTTAACATATGTTCACTACATCGCTCCTCTTCCTTCTTTAGCAATAACACAAAACAACACAGGTTACTCAATGGACGCAAAGAGTTCCTACACTTGCTACTATATCTTCAGTGAATGTAGACTTAATATTAGATGTGTTTCGTTAGTTGCCGCTAATGGCAGTAATTGCTTTCTGCGACTTACTACGCTGATTGCAAAATTTAATTTCTATGGGCTCCTGAATTTATTATGTGTGACAAATATAAAATACACACTGGAATTAATGCGAAATTTTAATTAAATCTTGAATGTTATCTTTTGTTCTCTGTTATTCAAAAACAGCATTTTTTTAAATCCAGTTTAAGATTATATAGTACGCGCGAGACTTGGACACACGCTAAGATTTTATGCGATTAGAGCTTAGAGTCGTTATAATTTTACGTCCTCTTTTGAAAGGCATTGTCAATCTATGGTAACTAACATCATAAAGGGGGACTGTGAGCTTTGTTAAATTTGTTTATGTATGAAAGTAATCAGTATGAAAGTAATCGCGGAAACCACGACATCTATTTGAAAGGTTCTTTTACCATTCGAAAAGTACATTATTTCAGATAGACATAGAGTATTTATAGCCTATGAATACCAAGTGTATGTGTATAATAATAATTATTGAACCCGAACGAAGTAGAGGCAGGCCGCTAGTACGAAATAAAGTGACGGTTACAATATGAAATACATACCAATCTTATTATGACCTAAATAGTTAAAGTCAGTTCGACCGCCCTTCATTTAAAATATTTTTTCTGCCATTGAATCGCAATAGGAAGATATAACATTAGAAAACAATAGATAAGTGATGGTGTTTTTGTTGTAAAATTGTGAATGTTACCTGATCACCACGCAGCTTTCTGCAGATCTCGGTTGCTCCGCACTCCATTCTTTGCGCCTGGAACAATCAAAACAATAGTATAAGGGATCAGTTACAACAAATATTTTTTTGAACGTCTTATAACAAATATATGTTTTTTAAACAATATGTCTTGATAATGGGAGAATCATGTAACTATAGTTAACGGTTTAACGGTTTCTTTTCTGAACAAAAAGATCGTAGAGAAAACTTATATTTCATGAAATTATTATACATTACTCTCATCAGTTCACCCCATAACTAGCCACTGCTGAGTTTGGGTCCCTTATGACCAACACTCTTTAAAAATATTATTGAGAACTCTTTAATTCTCAGACGAAGAGTCATGACCGTGACGAATATTAATCGCGTATCCGCCTCTAACGAGTAGGGACAGCAACATGGTCACTTTCGTCACAATACTTATGCAATTCAAACTAGTTAAAGTATCGGTGCGGAAATTCAATTCTTAACACACGCAACCGCCGTCCAATACGATTCAATAAAGGAGCAAATAAACACGGTGCCATCAAACGAGAGACAGGAAAACGATGCAATGACTCCACAGCGTCCGTAATTCCATCTGCCACTCATCCGGTCATAACATCAAATAATGTTTAACCTTACGCCCATCATGTTAGAACTCAAATCGACAAAACCACCTGTCTTGATGGAGTCACGCTTAAATGGTCAAGTGTTCCTTATTACGAGGTTTGTAGAGCTCAAAATGTGTACTAACTGTGAATTACGGTAGATGGAAAGGACTTGCAAATAATTTCCCGGCATGTTGACTATCGGGAATCATGACCTGTAAACGGAGGCACTTTCTTAGACTATGATAGTATGCTTGATGCCAATTATATAATAGTCCACAAGAGATATTAGCATCTTTATTTGTTATTGAGATGGACAGTTAAATGTATAAAGGAACATAAAGATTAGTTGGCCGACGTGGTTGTGATATGTTTTCGATTGTGGGATACATACATACAATTGTGAAACAAGAAATAGGCATAATTTAGTTGCGTCTTCCTAACGGCTTCAAAAGGTTTGGCGTTCATAAAAATATGGTGCTTGGTATTCTTTTCTACTAAGATTCCAAAATCGGTACGTGCTTTAACTACTGGTACTTTTAAGCGACGTATTAAAGCACAGTTTTAAGGTAATGGATATTATAGTATAGATGAATATATAAATGACAAGGACGCCTGGAAGTGAGAGTACTACAACCAATTTCGGACAGGTTAAAGCTCATTTTGTAAAAAGAGGTGCTGAAGAGTTTATTCCTCGTATTTTCTCCACAAATCACCGTTTCAAAACGGCAGTAGAAGCAAAAAATTGCGTGCATGAGTGTAGGAAAAACAACCTAAATGATTAAAAAATTTTGAATTTAAATTGGAAGTGTCCGGAGGCAACGACAAGACTTCTAAACTTCGGTTGGATTTGGCGAAGAAGTGGTAAGTCCATTTTTGGAATGATGTAGACTAATACGGTTTGTATATCAAGATGACCAAATAGATAACAATTAGTTGGAATATAACAGATCCGCAACAATCTCAGAGCGGGCCGTTGAGCACGACGCAATAGACCTTGGAATTCCTCAACAGCTGTACGCAAGGTTAAATGAAGTGGCCACGCACGCAATCTTACAGATTCACCAGATACAAGTATCTGCAGCTGTGGGAGAGGTTCTAATAGTAAGAATTAAAAAGACAAAGTAAGAGATCGTCTTCAGGTAACAAAATTTTCCATCACCAAAGCTCTGGTCACACGGCAGTCGAGTCGGGAAAATTCGAAAGCAGATATTCGTTTTTTGTTGACATCCATGCAACTCAAAAATTATTATTTGTAACTTACAATTTTGTTCTTCTATTAATATTTACTTTAAACCCCAACATTTGATACGTTTGAAACGTATTTCATAGTTATGAGCTGGTTTTCCATTTCCTCACGTACGTAGCATGGACATACCGACACTGAACATATCATTAGCTAGATCTACATATAACACATATACACCTCAAGCAATTTACTGTACAATAGTCACCGCTTATTCCTTATACAATTACCGAACTTGCCTTGACTTTAAAAATCTTTGTGAGAATGTTTTACACAAAAGTTCTTTTAATTAACGTACAAATACAATATCGCCACTCGACATATTTCGTTCAGTCAAACGCAAAGTCTATGATTGAACATTTTCGCAAGTGTCACTGGCCTTCCCCCAAATCCGGACCTTTGTTACCCGTAGACTCATCGGCGGCCGGCAACATGGCTTGCATTTTAATCAACAGTAATAATAGCCCGGATCAACTGCCCGCACCGTTAAACCGCCTGTGACAAATTTATATTAATATAATAGAGAGTGCGAATTTGTGAGTTTAAGTCCACGACGAGGGTAAGCTCCGGAACGACGGCACCTGTTTGAAAAGTTCTTTTACCATTTGAAAGATACATTATTATTTTTGACAAGAGGAGAAATTGAACATTTTAAAATTCAAGTTTCAGTACGTCTCTGCTATGAGCAATCACGAAAGAAGGAGCGGCTAGAAATTCTTAAGGGAATAATCTTTTAAAGGAACACGTGATGACTTTTACTTTTATTAAAGATATGATATATTTGATAACACAATAATCGTAATGATTAATTTATTTTATTGTAATGTCGCAATATTTTTTACAGTTTTTGGTATCTAAGAGACTTCTCAAATCTGTTAACGATGGAATAGTATTTAACAAATATATTTTTCACGTGTGTGATGAAGTATTTTATAATCATCACGAGACTCAATTAATAAATCTTGACTCCTTTCTCGATCGAATGGCTCCAGGCTAGTGTGTAATGTACCTACTGTACACGCTACCCAACGAACACTGGTAAGAGTGTTAGTTATTTAAGCGTTTGCTTATCTGACAGAAGTCTTTTATGTGATTGCCACACAATCATAGGTCCCAGACGTACGGTTAGTACCACTGCAATTTCGGTTATATAAATGTCGTAAACAGTGCTAATACGATTTCTTTTCGCACTTATTTATTAGCGATGTTATACAACTTCATTACACATCATTCGACTTGACAACCAGCGCAGAACTGACATAAAGGCCGGTCAAGTGCGAACGGACTCAGTCACCAGTTAGGGTTGGCTGGTGAATATGGCAGAAATATTAAACAAATAGTATACGACAACGAAAGGACGAAGATTTAAATTACATATAAGGAGACACGAACAATAATGACAATTACAACATACCTGTAAAAAATATTGTAATCAAATATCTCTCTTATACTTAACAAATCTCATAGCGGTGATATTGATTTCCTGTGAATCTTTAGAAAAACGCACGAAAATACATAATGTACATTCATTCAATCAAATTTTATTTTACGAGTATATTTATTATCACACATTAATATTATGATGAAATTCGGTCCATGCGGTTTTATTAATCATAAATGCATTATTGATTGATTTAATGTTATTGGGAATTATTTAAACAGAGATGTTATTAAATCAGGAAATATTTTATACCTAAGTCATCTTATCACAGTGCATAATGAAAGAGAGGCTGAAATACCGAATTTGATTAATAACTGAACCAGTGGCAGCCCTGATAAAACTGACTTCGGTTTAAATTTCCGCGACAGGTTCCGTTGTGGCGAAATGTCGATCGATTAGGCCTTTTCCAAGCTTCCGAGAAATGAGAAATAATTTATTAAGTAAGAATATTTTTTTACAAAAACAAATCTAGTTATGAATAGGACTTAATTTTACCGTTGTATTGTGTGTTCAATGAAATAAACTTTACGCATCTAACTATGAACGCAACTTTATACAATAAATAACTTTTAGATTTACTTTAGTTTTGTGGAAACATTAAGGTCGAGTAAAAAAAAAAACAATTTTCATTTTCGTTATACAACATAGTATCGATATCAAATATATATTTTGAACAATATTTTACATTTTGCGAAATAACTACCCTTCGTAACTCAGCTGACTATACAAATAGTGTAGTTGCCCATTCCCCACGCGGCCGGTCGCGTGCGAGAATGCTCTAAAACGGAACAATCGCAGCTTTCCACCATTCGCACGCTAATGGTTATAGTTTTCACGCCTCTAACCATTACGGCAAATGTGTCTAGATCTCAGTATTCAAATTCAACCTTAAGCTTTTCTACAATTAGTTCTGGCCTCTATGTCCTTAGTAATAAAGGCGACGAAAAACAAGCGTCGGTCAATCTCATCTTTCTAGTTGGCTCTGTTGGCAGACACGACCGATCGTTTATTAGAAGCATCTTACAAATATTGTGAAATGTCCTAACATTCTCACAGCAAGCACGAAGAAATCTTATCGGCTTGTTATTTCAATATCGTTCGCTACCAGATATGTTCCTGCTTCACAGAAGACAGTAAAAAGAAATCAAAACTACTTTCTCCATTGCCAGAATCTATAATAGTTTCTTTGACCGAAACAAGTGATAAGTAACTTCCAAAACATAACTGAAAAATGTGAAATCTACATTCGAACCTGATTTCCCTTGTAAAAAATAGTTTAAACTACCAGTATTATTGCTTATAGCATCCAATGACAAAAAGATACACTTATGAATGTCTCAAAGTTGCTTGTCTTGTCTCACTCTTGTCATGAAAATTGCGCTGGAAGTTCTCTTTGAAAGCTGTCACCCCTCTTTAAATGAATACCAACTCAACTGCGTTATGAATGAATCTCGAGAACATTCGCTCATTTTATTCGTATTTTCACTGCTATTTTATCTTGTTACTGACAATTCCGAAACATGACTGTTACACCACCCTGTTAGTGCAGATGACATGCACATCGAACAAAAATAAATAAATAAACAAACGTTTGCACACTCACACCCCCGCACTAGGATTCAATGTGTTGCGGGTGGCATGGACATACACAAATATGACACACAAATACCAGATAACAGAACAGATATTTTTTTTAATCTACTCGCTTTAGATCTAAATAACCAGAGGTTATGCTCCTGTAATGGATGGAAGTCGAATATCGATTATTACTGTTTACAAATAGTTTATACAAACAAAGGAACGCAATAGTAGATATATAAAAACGCAATCGATTTCGATTCGATTTTAGGTTTTATTTAAAGAATTTATTATCAAAAGAGCATACGTATTACGTTTGTATGACAGGAGCAACCCGCTTTTGCTCCACTACGATAACTATACTTTATGTACACAATTTGCACTTGAGTAATTGCACACTCAATTTTAAAAAGCGTTTTATAATTTTTTCACATTTATTCAATACATCCTTAACTTCTTCGTGCATCACTCTACCTATTTTTAAAAACGTAAACGTAAACATAAATCCGTAAAAATTACGATAAAGTACAGTGTCACAATCGCAACTTCGATATGTAGATCAAGATCTAAAGATTGACAAATCGAAATCCCCAATCATATAAATCCCCAATCATACAAATCCCCAATTATATAAATCAATCAATTAAGTTTTCAATAAATAAATAAATCCCTTATTTCCTATTAACCAATGCACTAAGAGTTATCGGAATTCACTGCTCATTGCATAATCATTCATCTCTAATCATATATCGCAGCTAACAATTAAAAAGGAAGTTTGTAATCGTAATCACGTTTGTCAGCGCGCTACATCATTTTCTGCATCAATTACCATCATTAATGATCGATGATGTAATTACTAAATGGTTTGCATTTATATCTGTACATCGAAAACCTTATCAAATCGATCTAATCACCTTAATTTGGTGAATTTTGAGTATTGTAAATATTTATATTTAACAAATTATATTTCATGCGAAGTTAGGAATTTATAGTTGGCCATCAAGTAGACAAGTTGCAAACTAAAATGGCGTCGAATCTCATTCTTAATCAAGTCTCCAACATTGAATTCGAAATGAAGACAAACGAAGGCAATAAAGCTGAATGACCGAGCGTCAAGAAATGTTAAATTATATTTATGATTTCTTGACGATTGGTCGCAATACTTAAATAACTTTCGCACAATACACAAACACACACATTTACGTTCCGATTTGATGGTGTCTATGTAACTGACGGCCCGCCTCGACTTCATTCAGGTTGAACAATCTTAATATATTAAGTATATATAAAGCATGTATTATTCGTAGTAATCTTTAAATAGTCTTAAACACAGTGAATACCATCATGACTTTTACTAATTTATATATATTTTATATATAGCCAAAATCCATACGGTAACTTTACCTTTCGAATGGTAAAAAGATTCTTCAGATAGGTATCATGACTCCGTTTAACCTCTGCACACAAACCGACGAAATTTGCACTCAATTTGCACTCTCTTTGTAATATTAGTATAGATTTCTCACACATTTATCTTGAGCTTTCAAGCTCAATCTTTCAAGCAAGAAGCTTTGGTTCCGATATGTGCTCAACTGTTCTCTACCGTGTCTCAACTATGTGAGAATAAACCATCGCGTAAGAACGTGTCCACTCTCAAAGTCATCTATTATATTCAACGTTAACTAATAGGTTTTGCTTAGTAATTGCACTTCCTTCCTTCCATTAAAATAATAAAATCACTTAAGGCCTTTCATAGAGGTCAATAAAATTTCCTGCTATGCTACCAAAAGGCGTGTCTACTCTCTTTTTTGCGTAATAAAACTTTTCACTTATTTACGTAATATGTGATGGGAATTATCGCAAATTTACGACGACGTCAGGGCCATACTTCTCGTATCATCTCGATGTAAATAAAACGATTCTCAAACTTCCCAAAATTCCAAAATGACTTTCGTTATATGACTTTGTAGTTTGCTGGGTCTTCGTTGCAAATTCAATGGAAACTTGGTTGGATTCAGATACAGAGTGTTAAAGGTTAAAGATATTAACTGCAGAGGATGTTAAAGGTTAACTAATTGTATAAAATATTCAATGTGGTTAATACAATTTGGTTAATACAAAGCGCAATCGCAACTATACGTAAAACTAGCAAACGCCCGCGTGCACTTCGTGTGCAGATATTCAACATTTATTTTAACATACATCACCATCCCAAAATTTATTTCATGTGTAATATTTATATATTTTTTTTCTCAATGAGGAATATAAATAAGTTATTTAGTTTCAAATGTTTGTGTCTTACTAAAATGAATGTGATGAAAAAAAAGATTAATTCATCAGACAATGTCATATATACATAAGTAAAGTATAACCATATCAAATTCATATGAATTTCCATATAACCGAAACCTTTAACCGAAAACTGGTATACATTCGATTTAAATCCATCACGATTTCCAATTAGTAATGGCGTTTGGCGTGTGCTATTACAACTATTACGTCTCACGACGGCTCTAACTATAGTTAAGTTCATACTGTATTTTCATGACCATAAAGACGATGTAACGTGTCTTCGTGAGATGCATCGTCGAGCGGATCACGGATGGGCCCGGTCGAATCGATCACTTACGATTCAATTATGCAACAACCGAAACCGCCGATTACGAATTGCATTAATCATGTAACTGTCTAATACGATTTGTAACTTTCATTTAAGAACCATTGGTTACAGTGTAAAAAATTTGAGCATGGACGGAAAACTGTTCGATTCGTTAGCAATGAAATCGATTGCGAAAATCTAAAGCGTCACTTAGCAGTAACTTTTATAACGTGAATGACGTTACCAATAGTTCGCGACTTAAAACTGTTATGTTAAAATTATATATATTAAGTTTGTGTATATGCGAAGGTCACCTGAGAACCACGGCACCTATCTGAAAAAATATTTTGTCATTGTAAACGTACATTATTCGAGATGGACATACGCTATATACAATTTCAAACCGAATATATATTTTTTCAAACCGAACGAAATCGGGCCGCTAGTGGTTAACCATAATATATAACGATTTAGTTAATACACAATAATTGTGTTTGTTATTTATTCATAGTTCCTAAAAGACCGAGCGTCGCTTGGCGTGTTTATTCGGGAAACGTATATAGATACAAACAACGCCATCTCACGAAATTTTGAGGTACCAGTGTGTTATCATCCAGTGACAGTAATGTAAGTACTACAAAAGTTTACGAGATAGTGCTTTAAACATATTATTATCAGCACGAGATCAGATTGAAGAAGGTAGAAGATAGAAAATAGTTAAAAAAAAATATTTTTTTAATGTCAAATCGCATTTTTTAGGATTCGCAATTATATAAGTAAAATGAAGAAACAAAACCTTAACTACTTAAATACAAAATTTGATCCAAATCGCTAAGCCGTTTCTGAGATGCCCAAAATAAATTTTTATTGTAATAAGAATTGCTCATTGAAATATACAAGATAATCTCTTTAGTGCACATTATTAAATACATATAAACTGAAAATTTATTTATAAAGAAATATTATTCATATTTTCCTTATAGTTAACACCTGATATGCAGAACTGTCTCATATTCCATAACATTAGCAATTAAATTATCGCGTATCAATTGCTAAGAATATCAACAAACACCATTTTGCGCTCTTAAGGTTACCTAATTAAACATTTTATTGTCGAACTACAGGTTAATTTATTATTAAAACCACTGACATTTTCAAAGGGCATCAGGAATTCTGTCAACTAGGTATCTTTACGGGTAAGGACATGTCCATATGTCTGGTACCCCAAACTGTATCTACTTACTCTCCGATAACAAATAATAACTATATTTGTCATCATTACTCAATAAAAACTTCGAATAATGAAGTGACAAATAATTGCGTAATAGTATTATAAAAATATTTCATCAAAAAAACCATTAGGATTTTTAATTCCCACGATCAATAAATATTAAGATGTCAAATTAAGCAAGTAGGTAGATATT
>DWPT01008194.1:0-10349 GCA_018251895.1 Agathymus mariae mariae
CGCTTTGTGGTCGCAATACATTTTGAACTTGTAACTACAGTTAGAAATTTACAGGAAATCAATATCAGGTAAGTAGGCGGTCTACCCAACAAGGAAAAACATGGCAAGGGGTCTACGACACAAAAAAGTTTGGGGAACTCTGATCTAGGATGTAAAGTAAAAAGAAAAACAAAAAAGGTTCAGTAGCCAAAGGTTAAAACGTGTATGAAAACTAAAAGACATTTAAACATAGATATGAGTGAAGGTATAAGATGTGTAAGTTAATATCATATGCAGCACACAGCTTTAGGGTACTCATAGTCTGACCGTTACATTGAATTCTTGTCATCCCAGTTTAAACATATACTATTCATGCTTTGCTGTCCAGAACAACAACTAATTTCTGATAATTTGCATTGCACCAGGCTATAGACAAAATTAAGTAATGCATTCTTTGATGTATTAAGCTATATTTAATTCATCTTTTATTTTAAGGATAACAGATTCAATAGATTGTCCATTACTTCAGAACGGGAAAATATTTTGACTTTAACTGTAACAGCTAACACTAATGATACATATTTAAAATAAACCTTTATAATAGTTCACAATGGATAAAGATAAAGCCAAATTTTTTTCGATAACATCTATACTTCGATATAATCTAGTTAATATATTAATGTATCATAACAATTTTGACACTTACATCCCTTATAAGAATAGGGGCGATATATTTTAATGCAAATCATTTTTACCATCTTTCAGCTTCCAAATGACGTTCCCTGAAAGAGGCTCTACGGCCACCATGCCGCCGCCTAACGTCGTAAACAAGAGAGGCCGATCGTCGAGAGCTCTGGATAATTCCGTGATTTCCTATAAAAACAAAGGTTTTATTCGAATTACTTTTCACCTTGCACTTCACATATGATCTTGCTGAACACCACATTAAACCTCACCTTTGTATCTTTATCTACAAACGATCCAAAGTCATAAAAACCAAATAAAAACAGGATGAGCAGTAGAAACTTCATTTTCAACACGCCGATTAGTAAGCGAGAACGTTATATCAACAACATTATTTAGTATGTCATAAATTGAAATACTCCTCAATTAAAAAAAACAAAAAATTCGCGATTGTATTACTATAGTAGAACAACATGAAACAATGATCATAATAATTTTGAGTTTATTATAGACGTATATACACAGTCCTTTATGATCATTTTAATATGAATGACAATCAGGTACAGTAGTGACATTTACTGTTTAACCGAGGATTGACAATAGAAACAATGACAAAAACAGATTACATAAGGTACTCAAAGACATTAAATTACTTTTTGTCAAGCAATCGGACCTAAGTTTAAGAGGAAACATTTATTCAACCATTAATATGTTTTTCTTGATGTTGGTGCTTTTGATAGTAGTATTCTAACCAATTTTCTATTCTATTATATCGTTATTATTCGACCCTGTGTTCTGAATTGTATGGTAAAAGTGTTTCCTTAGATTTTCCTGATATTAAATCGAAACTCGATCTGTTCATTATTCCACTATAATTAGGAAAGATTCATAAAATTAATAATAACCTATAGGCGCTTAGCTCCAAAAAATTCTAAGGTAACATGTTTTTTTCCTTGAATGAAAAGCCTTGAATGAAGGCATAGTCTGAATAAACACGTTATGCCAGGTTTTCGCCGGCCAAGATGGTATACAAGAAACGTATTTCTCATTTATAAAGAGGTTTTATTATTTAAATTATATAAAATTTTATAGGCTATTTTTTTAAAGATTGTAGTACCAAATAATGGCTAGCAATAAAGTGTTAGTGTCACAGTGTATATACAATATACATTTTTTCCGGTTCTCAAATCATCTAATAGCCGTTACCGAAATTATCCGAAACAATCGGATAGTGCGAAATAATTTCATATCCTTAACCATAACCGAAATCGATAAAATAATAATATCCAGATCCGAAATTTCATATCGATCACACCCTATCCTAGATCTAAACCTGTAGTAAAAATTCCAAATATGCTAAGTTTACTTTTTATTTTTTTACATAAAATAAGTTAATGCTTGATAACAAACCCATCTGATAATAAGTGGTGATGAAGTCTATAATGTTGAACGCCCTAGGTTATAAAGACCTATTCACTCTTCTCTTGAAGACAGCTACATCTTAAGTAGACGGTAACACCGAGGCGGATAGTTATTCCAGTCCATTACAGTGTGCACAATGACTGACCGCGTCGTCCGTACAGACGAGAGAGAGAGTGTATTTTCAATATGTAAGGATTAATATCCGACGTACGTCGAGCTGTTTGATGGAGTAACAGCGATGATGGAATTATTTCGAACTCTTCTTAAGAACCATACAATACCGAAAGGCTAACAACCGTGCTCAAGGCAGCAGGTTTGGGTCACTAATAAGCCTCTTTGCACGCCTCTCCATCAAGCCCACCGCTGATAGATAACATTTGGCAACATCAGCTCAAATGTGACAACATATACAACTTATGGTTCCATCTTAAGTTTTATGCAGGGTTAAAAGCTAATTTGCAATGAACTACCACCGCATTACAACAAGGACAATTTTACAAATTTCTGTGATGTAGTATTATAATGAGTGACATAAAAATTCAACAAAATACGATTAGGTCTCATTATCAGGGTTGCCGATACCCATTTTACTGATTCCCCAAAAGTCTAAGCGTAATTATCCAAGTTGGGGGAGAAAATAATCCAAAGCACCACACGTAGAAATAAAGGAAAAAATGAAATTTATACAAATAATAATATTTCATACTAATTTTACACATTTTTATTAGGGCTTATTGCTATACAGCACAATTTAATATATTTTTTTATTACCTCTAGTAGTCAATAACGAAACTACCGTGTATCATGTGTGTAGTCTGTATCTGTTCGGTGTTTTAATATTTTTTCAAGTCACTGAACTTCCTTTGTACTGGTGCGTTAGTGAATAGAAGCACGAGTAAAAACTGCATCACTATTTTTGAATTTGGAAACAAATTTTGCCCTGTGGCGTTTTTAAGGCTGAATGTTTGTCGGTGTCATCGCCCATATCGGGCCCATGATGCGTGAAATCCAGCATAGTATGAGGTCGCCATAAAAAACAAAGCTTAGGATTGAACACAACACAAGTATGTTTCTAATTAAACTAGACAGAATAGAAACAGTTCCGGCAATGTCCGAATGGGGCAATGCTAATCTTGTGACATTCAACGCAATCAAAACACAGACGTTTTTGTTCAGCGCCAATAGTTATAATGGTATATATGTAATATTCCCAACGTTTTCCCGTATAGAACCAATCCCCACACCATTCTCCAATCGACTGGGGTATTCCCGCAATTCGGGGAATTTCCCACAAATTGGCATCTCTGCTGTATATCGATATTCTGTTACAGTTTTAATATTAATATAAATATTTATGAAAATTATAGCAGAAATACTTATATAAAAAAATTGTAAAATGTGATTATTTCCGAAATTTACCTTTTTTCATAAAAACAACACAGACCCTAAGAATTATCATTTAAAGAACATGAACTGCATTTTAATAAAAATTAAAGGTAAAGAGTGCTTTATTTAGAGAAAATGAAAATAAGGGTGAATTATGCCGACAGGATAAAGAATTCATCATCTTTATTGTATGTTGATGTTATCTTGTAAATCTATATCATAAGATGACATATGTCAAGAACCCACTTCTCCTGTGTCTGTTGTCTGTGATAATCATAATTGTCATTTGTCATTAGACATTTATAGTGTGGTGTCCTGAGTTTTGATTTGGCCGATTAGATATACATTTGTTGAAAAAATAATTTATAACACATAGCAAAAGTGATATAAAGAAGAAAAATCCTACAAAGATTTAATTAGAAAAATATTGCTCCGGTTATGTAGCATATATACTAGTTATGGAGGTGTCCGGCACAGGTATGGATGATAATAAATATTGTTTGTGTCTATATAATTTCACAATAAAATTGTTCAAATCTTTAACGAGCAGGCTTAACTCAATCACAATTTTAATATTTAATATTAATGGAATGCATCATAGGGGTTTCCTCGAATTTATCAGCGTTCAATCTGTCGACATTTAGTTTTGATTCTTTAACAACAAAGAGAATAATACACGCGATCTTGTATATGAGAAACAAGCTCGTTGTGACTAATTTTGTTCAGTAGTTTATGATACTGGAATTCTATTAATAAACTACTTTAATTTTATATCAACAACAAAACAGTTTTTTTATTCCCTAACAGCAAGAACCTAATTCAAATCTATTAATACTTCATTGAACTGCAAGTACGTAGTTTTCATAAAATCAAACGCATTATTAAGCTGTATTGATAATCAAATTTATTTCAGGGAAATCACCA
The DNA here is from genome assembly GCA_018251895.1 of Agathymus mariae mariae. Classification (NCBI taxonomy): domain Eukaryota; kingdom Metazoa; phylum Arthropoda; class Insecta; order Lepidoptera; family Hesperiidae; genus Agathymus; species Agathymus mariae. The sequence continues at coordinate 4,396 of DWPT01008194.1, forward strand.
AACACTTCCTTGTCATTTAGATACAATGCTAATAATGAAGAGTTGGAGGAGCTCTTCCAAGCTTGTGAGGATGACCCTCCAACACCGCAATGTGACCCTCCACCGGCTAGAAGTGAGAATGCCAGCCCTAAAAGAACAGATAAAACTTCCTCCATACTTGATAAATACTTTAAATCAATGCGTACCGAAAAGGTTGTGGACAAATGTGTAGACAAACCTGAAGATGTAAAATCAGAAGCTAAAACTGAAGATAACAAGAGTCCAGCAGTACCCAAGGAGGTCACGTCTTCACCTATGAAGGAATACTTGAACCGGTTAGGGAAACGAAGTACATCTGAAGGTACACCTGAGCCCAAAGAACCAAAGGAACCCAATGAAACATGGAAAATCTTCTCAGATTTCAAATTCAAAATAGCGCAAGCAGTAGAGGATATGAAAACTCGCTCAGTTGAAGGTACAGTTTTTAGGAAAAAAAAAGTATATTTTTTGTCTTCAAGTTCATAATATTTGCAACATACAAAAAATTGCATAAAATGTAGGAACATTTGATATAATTGTCGTATAATTGTCATATTTGTATAACAGAAACAAGAGAAAAGTCGATACCTAGAGACAATTCAACATCAGACTCTGAAGAAAACTCTGCAATAAAAGATGATCAGCAAAGTGTTGGTGACACTGATAATCAGGTAAAAAATCTTGTATTTCAATTTGTGATTAAGCTAACTGTATGCTGTTAAGCATATGAAAAGCAAAAAACAAAACATATTATTATTAGTAATGAAATGATTTCCTTTTCCGTAATATTTTTGATTCTACTACCATACCCATAAAGAAGAAATTTGCTAATAATAATAACAAAAAATAGCTTTCAAACTATTGTTCTTTGTCAGTATATAAATATTTGATTTACAAGATTAGAATTGTAATTGATGTTTTAATTATTATGATTAACATAAAATGTGAACGCCTTAGACTTAGTTGGTGCATTGTTGGTTGATAGTGGTATGGGTGACAGCTTGTGGCTAATCTGTGGCTAAAGTTATTTGTAGATAGTATTCATTAAGCCATGTCGAATCCTTTAAGATTGCATTAGAACTTCAAACATTTGGATTTGCCACAAATCCCTGCACTAATTCTCATTGGAACAGTATGAGGGAATATGGTCAAGATGTCCTGAATAATGAGTAAACCTAATCTGCAATGGATCAATAGGTTGAAGCCATTCAATAAAAAACTATATGTTTGATATATATAATTATACAGAATCTTCTGACTTTATAGTTTCGTAATATAGACTCCATGAATTCAGCTAAAAATATATATAACAGACTGGCACAGCCTCAGACTAAAACGCGTGACGACGCAATTGTTAGAAATTTCATTAAGGCCAGTTCGCCTGAGACCCAAGAGTCCGGGACTACTAAAATCGAGTCGTAACAACTAGTTATAATAGACAAATATACGCCTAGCATTTTTTTTATTTTTCTAACCAAAAAGCATCAATCTCTAGCGGGTAAGTCCCCAACACGAATCAGATGCAAGTTACGTAATTTTTCGATTATTGACGTCATCATCCCATTATGTTCCCTGCGTTTATGTTGCGTTTTGTTAACACAATATCACTAAGAGATAAGAAAAAATTTTAAGCCTTACCATACTTTGGAATGCACACTACGTTATTTGTAAGGTATATTATTCATATAATATATAATAATATAGGGTATTCATTAAGTAAGTCGTTAAGCCTTGTCGAAAACCATCGAGTTGAAGAACTTCTGACTGTTCGGCTGGTCAGTAACCTTTCCATTAATCCGCAACGGAGCATCGTAATGGAACACGTTTCTAACATCCCCAATTATGTATATCGACCGCAAATGGGATGAAGTTACCCACCAGTGATGCGGGATTAACGTCCATTATGTAATTTTGCTGTACATTAAACAAATTAGTAAAAATATATGTTTATTAAATACCTAGGAACCGATTTTCTGTTAACAATATTGTAAAAATATCTTAACAATAACAGCATATCAAGAACTTAAATATTCTAGCTTCGTTGAAAAGTGTAGTGAATGGACTTCTTGTGTAAAGTGTACTTGACGACCATAAATATTATTCAGTCGTTTGAGAGTAAATAACAAACATAAGGCCGTTCCCTTTCACCGTCCATGAAGTTTGGTTTTATTATAAATTTCTAGTAGTTTTCGTTGCTTTTAGATTACACTTGCCTTGTTATGAGATATTTTGTTGTCATTATATTTTTAATTTATTTTAATTTAGCATTTTATATTATGAGGTAACATAATATGAAGCTTTTAATATTGTGAAACGAAAGAGTTCCACGGGAACAAAACGTATACCTTGTCTTTACATATAAACATTGCAAAGAACAACTAGTTAATAATTTTAAATATAATAATAAGTGTAGACTATCAACCAGTATTATTGTTCCAATGGCTTATAAACATTGCGTATTATTTTGGGAGAAGAAATCTAGGTGATATTCAGGTTTCTGAATTACTATCTAAATGGAATATATTAATTTCTGTAACCAAAAAGAATCGAACGACACTATCAACATTCCTGTTTTCAAACAGGTATCGTCACTAAACAGTAGCATACAGAACTTATCAGAGATGACTCAGCCACTGACAGCCAAGGCCACCGAGCGTGAATCTAGTCTTCCAGCTTATCAGAAAAACAACTCGGATTCCAGTAATGACACGCATAAAAATTTAGGTAAGCTTATTCTTATACTATTTGGATGACGTAGAATTGTTAATAAGTGTATCTACAATAATTTAAATTAGTTTCAAATTATTGCCGTCATAGCTTGGCTAGTTATAAAATTCAACTTTACCATGTACTATACCTAGTAGAGCATTATCTAAACTAGTAATTGCTCATTCAATATGCAACTACGTAATTATAACATTTATTTAGATTTTTTTCAACTTTAATTAATCAATGAGTATTGTTCTAGAACATAGCGATTCATTAGATGTGACGAAAGACGCCCTAAACGATAATAGCATGATGGACGTTGAATCTGGCGTGGAAGCTTTAGAAGATACGATAGACGCGTTCGGCGATATGACGTCAAGCAACACGGAACCACAGAATAAAATACCCTTAGATTCATTGTTTCCTCAACCCACCCTGACGTTACCTACAAATTTTGGGTTACCCCCAAGCAGGAATAACTTGCATTGTTCTGAAAGACCCAATAATGAAAAATCATATTTTTTCAACTTCTTCATGTATTTCCTAACTTTTCTTCTCTTAGTTAACTATCTTCTGTTCCCTAATTCTAATGTATGGATTGGGTTTCTTCTGGGGATATGGTTCTTCTGTTTCGCAAGCAACTTTAAGCAGTGGTTGTTGGATAATTACTTCAGTGATTGGGAGCCGAGGAAAGGTTTTTTTCAATTAAAGAAGTCCAGCGCGATGCCTATGACGTATACAATACCGTCCGTGAAGGAACACCGACCCATGAAGAAGTATGAGGTAAGATATATATTGCTTTATGTGCTCAACGATTTCAAAAATACGTTCTTTATATTTTAGATCGGTGGGTTACATTACGTTAGTCCTATATAATAAAATTCTAATATCAGTTTGGTTTCATATTTTTGTATTAACGGATTGTTCTTATCTAATTCTGGAAATTAGTATCTACTTTGAAGATGACTGATGAGATCAACTTTTATTTGGATTTAAATGTTCATAATTTTTAGTTTATTTTCAACACGGTTGAATTCAATTGAAGATTATAAATTATACGGTTATTTTAATTATTTTGTTTTTCTTATGAATGCTGCTTATTTTCTTGTAGGGTTGGGTCAACCATTACAGGTTCCCGGACTACGATCCCAATACATATCACATAAACAAAACCACGACGGCATTTATGAAACTTGAGGGTGAGTTGTATGAGTGTGTGTTACGCTGTACACTTTGACCATTACATCCCCCGTGTCCTACGTGAGACGTACATTTTTTTTATATATATCTCATAAACGCAAAGATTGCAGTATTGATATATTTAACCAAAGGAAACCACGCCGTTTATGCTCGTAAATATTGTAACTCAACTTTGATATAATTTGTCCATTCAAGACGTTTAAATCTGTTATATTAAATCAAATTAGAAAACATTAAAATTCGCAGTTTCAAATATTGTTATATCAGAAAATATCGTGTAAATTTATTCATCATCATTCGCCATCGCCATCATTGTTAAATTAACACTACCTTGTCCTTCAAGTATGTTTAATATGGTGCAATAAGCTTAATTCGATATTAAAAACGGTGGGCTTTACTGACGTAAAGTGAATTATTGTGTGTGCCTTATGTACAATTTGCCAAAGATTGATTAAATTATTAATCAAGGAAATTAATATGTTTAGTAATTTTGTGGTTTAAATTGCAAATATACAACTTGAAAAGGTATCTTTTTTCCTCCATTCCTGAATCAGAACTAAGGATCTACTTCAAGAGATATACATAACTTTGATATTGAGTCATATGTATTGTTGCAAATTTAGGTTCGGCGTTGTGTTTACTTTCTAATAACTTAACATTATATTAAATTATCTGCAATCCCAAGTGTATATTATTGGTATACAGTGATATTGACAACCGTTTTTCAACAGGATGCAACTTAAGGATATCCTACACTAGGACGAAGATAGCAAAGAGAGCTCTGTGGGACGAGAAGATTGAAAAGGTTGTGTTCTATCAACACCGTCTGTACAACCTGAGCGGGGCGCGAGTCATTCTGCTGCCCAAAGGACTCGTCAAGAGACGGTGAGTACTACCGGTGGCCGGTTACAATCTGTAACTGACCAGAACTAGAACTACAAACATTGGTCAGAGATTTTTTGTAATTTTTAACTTCGAAATTAATTAAGGCCTTATTTAACCTCAAATTTACTCGAATCATATTGAGGATTTACGACATAAAATTTATAGATATATTTATCTATCCTATTTTATTATAATTGTTACACATTTTTTTACTAGAGTTACAAACATTTAGAAACACTGAAATAGCTCCAAAACGAGTCAGAACTCTCTTTACTGCCCTGTAAGTAAAATCTAATTACTAACTTTTATTTACTAATTTAATATTTTTACATTTCCTGTGATGCAAAGTTTCATCGGTTTTGGTGCCATACTATAAACAAATAATAAGCCAAGATCTGATCAGTGGGTCCCTACTGATGAATTAACATATAGAAAGACAGAAATTACATATGTTTTTACCGACATCTATATGTCATCTATTAACTATCTATAGATAATTAATCCAAAATTGATATTTCCAAAAAATATCTAATGTTTATATCTTATATAAATAATTATAAGTATTGATGTTGCAGTAAGTCCAAGAAAACATTTATTTAACTTTCAGGAACTTATGAAATAGATAAAAATGTGGTTATATCAATAAAAAATATGAAGTGTTTAAACTAAAAGCTATATCGTGCGCGGCAGCGTCCTGTTCGTTGTTTTGATATTATAATTCATTCCAAAATTCTTGTTACTACTTGTAATACACCACATGAATATTTAATAGATACCCTTCCACATTATGACGTGAAGCTTAATCTTGTGCCCGTTTCGTTGAACATTGCATTTCTTTAAGCTTATTGACCCGGTAATAATAACGACTATATTTAACGATCTAGTTGTATCAAATATATTGTCCAATGAATTTAACATTTACCCTTGAAGTCTTTCGAAACCCAAATTTGTCTTTAACAATTATTTGTTAAAAATATCTAATATATGTTAACCATATCTAATATATGATACCTATATAATATCTATTCAGTTATCTGAATCAGTTAAAATTCAACTAAATATTTTATACTATATCATATATTATTTTATATTTTTCCCCCAATCTTCTTCCACGCAGATTTTTTACTTACTCATTATTAGTA
>DWPT01008195.1:0-10348 GCA_018251895.1 Agathymus mariae mariae
CATTTATTTAATAAAATAAATATAGTTCACTTGATTACCTACATACTTATATAAAAAGATACCTTCATATAAAAAAAAAGAGTTGATTTGACAACTGAGACGAGGACAGATCGGACGGTAATTGTGAATTGAGACGGTAGACCTAAAACTTAGTGTATATTGATTGTGAATAGAAATAAACTATAATAACTGATATTGGATATCCTATGTGTCATTAACCTGATCAATATCGGTTATTCCGCTGATTCCGTCAGGTCCAGGAATGGTTGCTATAATTCTTTTTAGCATCCATTTAAGTGGTATGGCGCTGTCCTCCTAAATGACAACCAGTGTATTAGGTTTCAGCTCGGCTCGATGTTGTCTCCATTTACATCTAGTCTGTCGTTCAAAGACGTTTTCCTTTGCTCAACCTGCTCAGAAATGTTGGCGAATTTGTTCCACTCGTTAGAATCTGTCGAGCCTCAACGTAGGGACGTCAGTAAAGTCATCGGTACAGGACTTAAAGGAAGGTATTTTTGAGGGTCTGTGGAGATAGGACTAAAAAGACGGGAGTTGAGGATAGCCTGTATCTGTGCTAACGCTGGGTTAAACTCCTCAAAAGTCAAATAGGCATTTCCCAGTAATAGTAATAAATGGTGTTTACTTGATTTGAACCCAGCTTCCCAAAGGCCACCGAAATGAGGAGATTATGGTGGGATGAATGTGAATTTAATATGTTTACTAATTGCGAATAGAATAATGTCTGTAAATAAAAATATAGCAAACTCATTCATGACACTGAGTTGAATTTCTGAGTTGTCTGAAAATATTTCCATAGGTTTGTCATGCCAAAAATGAAATCTTTTTAGCTCCAACAAATATGCATCTGTAGATAGGTCACTGACTAGCTCTAGATGAACAGCTCGGGTTACAAAATAGATAAATAAACAAATATATTCTTGAGCCCTTACGTTTGTGGTTCAAAATGAAAACGGGCCCAGCGTTATCAACACTACAATGTAAAATGAAGGTGTTGTTTTTTCTTGTGGCAAGTTCCCGTGATTGGAGCTAATGTTTAACCTTCGAATTGCCCATAGGTGACACAATTGTGTACTACTTGCCTAGCGAGGTTCCTGCCTCTTATCGGCCAGTAAGACCCACGGATATTATACAAAAGCGCTTATGTTCCTGCGTGCTGCAAATGCTTGTGTTCGTAGCGGAATAACAATAATAAAATGAGTAATAATAAAACCAGTGCTTGGAAGAAATTAAAATAGGATGTTTCTTATCAAAAGAGAAATTAGGTGAGTTTTTTAAAAGTCCTCCTACTAGAAAAATCTTTTTATGGTCTACAAATAAACTTAGGCTAGATAAATTAAATTTGTGCTTTAACTCCTTTTTATTTATAATTAATAGATATTTTATTGCAAATGATTTTGATTGAGATAAACGTAGAAGTATTGTATCTGCGTTTCTTAATTCATCTAGAGATAGATGACTAGTGTAGCAAGTATTATTAATAAAGCGTTATACGTAGGCAGCAGCATATCTCCTACGATTAAACTGAGAAAGACGATTGAATGGAAACAACGTATCGGTAGAATTCGCATCGAATTGTAATGAATTAATCGCATTTGGTTTTATCTTAGGCAAAGAGTCTGCTGATACGTCAGAATACTCGCTGTAACCTACGTTGTTACGAGTACTATCAGAATTAGAATGTTGAATTAAAGCTGGCCCCTCCCACCAGAAAATGGAAGAAGCAAGATCTTTCAACGGCATTCCTAGCGGAACCAGACACCAGGCTGAATTCTTCTTACAGACATGGATTTCTACAAACCTATTCTGTATTATAAACCAAAATATTACATTACGAAATTGACAACGAAGCGACTCATGTACCTTTTCAAGCAGTCTTCCTCCAAGTAATGCGCCACATACGAGTAACTCCTGCCTTGGAATGCTTACCGGTTTCAAAGGTGTGACTTTACTTTTTGAACATAACAATTTGCATGAGTTATTCGTTCGTATATAGACGCATCATACGCCGACTCCGATGCGTCTGTAAAGATGTGAAGTTCGATATAAATAGGACTTGCACCAACGACATGTCGCGGTATGCGTATTTGATTGTGTAGAGAGCGCTAGCAAACTGATACCAGGATTGCTCATTCGGCAACTCATAATCAAAGTTTAATTTTAATAATCCCAGCGGATCAAAAATTTGTGATATAACCGACATAAAGTATCGTTTGGTTATTTTTAGGGACGTGGATTCAAACTAGGTATCGAAATAAAATTCATCACTTAAATTATACCAACCTAGCCCTAAAGTTTTAGCATTGACGTTTTCTCCAATAGATAGCGTTTTTGATGCTGTGACGGAACCCAAACACTTTGTCTCCGTACATTCAAAATTTTACAACCACTTGAGTAATGGAAAACAACCGGATCGCAACATATCTGCTGTTTTTGAGCAATTGTTTGATAAATTGACCTTTTCACCATTCCCGGTAATCATGTCATCGACTTAGAAGTTCTCATTAATAATGCGTTTATCGGGGTCTGAGTCTAACGCCAGTTGCTTCAGACACCTACAGCTGAGAAATAGTGCCGATGCGGTTCCGTATATCATACGTATGTAATATGTATTTAGTTGATAAACACCTATTGGTCCTTCGATGCCAAATTATATGAAGATTAAGAAACACAAAGCCACTATATTTAAAAAGCGACTTATCAACGGCTACTTTATTTTCGAAGGAGACGTATTAACAGTTGAATTTGTTCATAATTGGAGTTTCCCTTCACTACTACAACAAGAGGAAGTAAACGCAAAGGCTGGATATATACAGTGAATACTACTTACCAAAAATAAAGCGCAAAGCTACGGTCAGTCAGCCATCCTTTTACCAGCCCTATCGGCTTCTTATCAGTGTTGATCCTGTGCTTCTAATTGATTTCAGTGTTCTGGTGAATGCGGGTTACTCGTCCAATTGAGACCTATTTATACAGAGTGTCCTTGAGTGAGAGTGCTGGTATCAAATTGTGAGTACTCCAGATTTCCACGGTTACCGAAATAAGTTTGTCTAATTCAGAGACTGTTGGGAAATCCTGTGATAAATATTAAAAATAGTGTTACTGATGACGTAAAATTACCTAATGTAATTAAAAAACGCGGTATCAAAGGTATTAAAGAAATGTATATTTACAAAATTCACAAACTATATAAACACTTTAAGTTCAGATTGCAATTTTCAACAAATCGTTGATCTTAAATTGCGTATTCAGTGTGTTAATAATTTATTTATCAATTTTTGCCGTGATATACGCTACGCAACTAAGTGTAAAACGCAAAAATTGTCAAGAAATAAAAAAATATCTACATCCATTTCGGTGTTTGAAGTCAAAATCCTCTTTTTGCCGGAACAGTCTCTCATTATCTACTTTATTTAGCATCATTGCAATCAAAGGTGATATTACGCAACTGTGTTTGATTTCACACTCATATTATGGCAAAATATACGTCATATTGGCTGTCTACAGAACTGAGTACTTCGATTAATGCCGAAGCAGATATTTATTACACACAGATTGAGGAGCAAAAAGCTCCATTCAGCCTCGAGTCCCAGATAACCTCCCCTGCTGTGGTACATCTTGCTGTACGATTGACAAAGTAATTGTTTCTATGGTCCTATTGCAAATAATTAGGCTCTGTGCCATCCAGTATGATTCTTATGGCACTCTTTCATGTTGCTGATGTACCAACCCTATCCAGCTAGCTAGCTGCTTACTTCTAGAATCAGCAATCAAAGATTTTTAACATATTACATTTGAAATTTCTGAAGGCCTACCATAAAAGCGTGTTCCCCGCTCCGTTCTGCACCGATGCGTCTGTGATACGAATGTCCACAAGCGGTAGTCACAAATTACCAAACGGGTGGTGCGCCTTTAAAGACTGTTGGCATGTAAACATTGTTCTCAGATCTTTATTAATATTTCATTTGCATTCTCCTTGCCAACCAATCAACACAGGGAGCGCTTAGTGCTTGGATGAGATTGTTTGAGTGGGGAAAAGTTTTTTTTTGTAGATTAATAGCCTACGAACGAGCAGACGAGGCACCTGATGGTAAGTAGTCACCGTCGCCCATAGACGTCAGCAAGACCAAAGGTATCACTGATGCGTCTTCGGAAAGGAAATGAGAAGAAGGTAAGAAAGAAAGTTTTGGCTCTCAAGTCAAATATATGATATATTTTTCAATCATTAAGTATCATTAAGCATCGAAATGAAAATAATTACTACTCTTTTTCAACATACATAAAACCAATTTCTGCTCTTCGGTCTATCGATGAACTAACAGCAACATCACAATTGTTCCGCGTTGCCTCGATTGATTAATGGATGCAAATTGGGTATAATTGTACCCTTGTTACGTACTTTGGAGCTACAATATGCATGCGATTTGAACAAAAATAACAGGATAACTATGTTAGAGCAGTGGTCGCATCGGCCTTTAATACACATATGTTCCATAGTAAGGCACAGTGGGGGGTAATCCAAGGTGTCTTCAAGACAAACCTATTAAATATCAAAACATTCGTCCCATATATTACTTGATTTTTCACAAAATATTTCACCGTTGGCTTTTGTAAAGTTGGTTTTTGCCTCCTCTTTGTAAGAGGGCGGTAGCTAGCCAGGCAGGTAACCAACTCTGTTAACGTGCATGTGTACCGTCTTCCAAAGACCGCCAGTATGAGTGATTAGATTTCATTGCCTTGTCCGTTACTCAGCTACTCCTAGTTAAGGACCTCGTGCAAAGGAGGTTGCCTCACTCAATGAGGGATAAAATCTACGTAAAACACATTTCGCGGTTGACTTTAAAAACGTGTTAGCTAGCCGTCCATTGATCATTCTTGTCTCCCTAAGCAAATATCAAATTCGGTTATATTGTTTTTGCACAAGAATATAATTGAATGTGAACCTGAATAAACAAGAATTTCATAAAGTAGCAGAACAAAAAAATATAGACTTCTACTTTGTTAAAGTAAATATCACGCGAATATTTCATTACCGACCTTTTCTTGTTCTTTACTCCCGGAGACGTATAGAGTACGCATTATAACCCAAGGATTTATTGATTACAAATAGAATATTATAAAATTATAATTTATATTTCTGCACTTTATTACACACATTTGGATATAAAATTTATATGAGAATTTTTAATAAAAGCAGCCTGAAGTATCCACAGACTTCATGAATTACTTTTTTATGTTAATAGTCGACAAACGAGCAGACGAGCCAACTGATGGTAACTGGTCACCGTCGCCCATGGACATCAGCAAGATGTTATTTCTATAATTATATTAAATTTTGTACCGTCTCTTTACCAAATACATTTGTCCCAGAAATCTAAGAATATTTCAACTTATTCACAAAGTCATATGCGTAGATACTCGTATTATCACGGAAATGAAATTGTCAGGTAGGTAATGTCACTTATACTAGCGTCCGATTATTCTATCTTTTGTATATATAATGTTCCGAAACGACGCAAAAGTGGTGGCTAGGCACACATACAATTTTTAAAATATTCCCTCTAATGCTGCTCACACGGTGCGGAAGCTAATTGAAGTGGGCTTACTATGTAAGTAATAAAACGGTTCAATAAAACGTTACGATACGTTAGAAAGAGTTAAATAAAACGATTTCTTGCAAAACCGATAAAGCCTCCATTAGTACTGTAATGAAACTATTCACGCGCACACTCTTACTACAATGCTATTTTGGCCTTACAGTGCCTAAGTACTTCAGACCAGTGATCTGTAAAACATAGAAATGTTCAGACGTAGCGTTCGCGCAGCAAACCCGGTAGCATACAAAAACATCGCGATATTTAATATTGGAACTTCAGAATAATTATATAGTTATCATTAAGTGGAATTTTAAGCTTTTTTCATGTGTTAATTTTAAATAATTATAAATTATTAATTTGTAAAATCTTGAAGACTGGTTTTAAACTAGAAATATTTTATTTTACTCAATAATTAGTAAATAAATAAGGTATATAAAATATAATTTAATTTATGTTTTATAATAAAAAGTCTATCTTAATTTAATATTATAATCCGTGATATTTTTACAAGTATAACTTGAATATATTGAGCTCAAAAAATGTATTCTTGGACAAAAGAACTCGACGAAGCTGCCATTTTGGCTACTAAGAGTGGAAACTGGCATGTTGTTTTGTTCTATCTTCTATGTGGGCTGGCGGCTTTACCTACATCCTTCTTAGTATTTTCACAGGTAAGATTATATGGTGTGTTCATCTCCATCCATCCATTAATGCTATTTTATTTCAAATCAAAAGCCGAGAAACGAGTATGTTTTATGGTAAGTGGCCACCGACGATTTGCCGCTTACTAAGCAAACGGAGAATCCACTTTATAACGATCTCTGCGGTAGTGGAACCTAAATAAATATTTTACTGCTATCAATGCAGGAGGTAGTATGAGTAAAGGCTTACCGCCTTGACCTTACCGCCGAGCATGACTTCCATATATATTAAAGGATATCCATCCAGAAATCCATATAAATTGAATTAAAATACCATGTGATATTGACCAATACCTTAAAAAGAGCAGTTTTTGTATATAACTTGATATCAGATCAAATAGCGGGATTACAGTTGTGTTTTAGAATTAATATTCCATCAAGATTGGCTCGGCATTATGAAACGGTTGTGGAAGGTAATAGCGATGAAATTCACTTAATGCCATTCAAAAATTAAATCCATCGTTAATATGAATTTAACGTAATCCAATGAGGAGCATCGGACATTGAATGGGTCAGTTCGAGCACGAACCACGTAAAGCCCTGTAACGTCACAACAATTTCAAACATCAAATATAACCTGTAATTTTCTAGGGGCTGCTTTCACCAATTATTGAACAGCATTAAAAGTTTTAAACTGAGTAGTCGGGCGAATTTTTCGATGTCCTCTCGCAATGCGTGCAAATTATACTCGTATAAAAACAATTTTGTAGCAAATTTGTAGCAAACGTTAAAGTTATTCGTACAAGTCTCCACATTTATTTCATCATACCTGCAGCTCTTAGAATGTATTAGGTATCCGAATTACTCGTAGCAATCACCTTTAATAAGCGCCTTTGATATATGAATAATCCTGAATTCCTCCATCGGCTAACGTAGTCTGGTTGATCACCACAGAAGCGATGCTGAGACCACAGTAATTATCGGACGAGTCCAAGTTTTGTAGAATGATTACATAGCAGGAATTCTAAGTAATTCGTGCTCATTAAATATAATAAACATACTCGTGACATGTGAATAAAATTCATTCTCAGTTACCTTTCATAGTTACGGTCTGTAATTGTTCCGCTCTGTTTCTACGTAAGTGAACATCATATATTCATATGCTAATCCTTGAGTTGTTATTATGTACATGTTATTAATGTAATGCGCATATGAAAAAAGTGGATAAAAAAATGAAGTACAGACGAAGAGGCCTTATGGTGGCCACACGATTAGCTATAAAGAATGCAACTGAACTTCCCAATTGGGTGGTGATGAGAGGGTATGGATACAAAAAATTTGCATTAGCCCCTTTTTTGCTTGGTAGCTTAAACATTCTCCCGTCGTTGGAAGTGGTTAGATTTCCAACCAAATTCACCTTAACTGATGAGCAGTCCCCTACTCTTTTGAAGCCATAATGACCTGGAAATATCTTGATGATACGTCTAAAATTATATCTATTGGTTTATCTAAGAATATTTTTGTAGGCTGTCCATAACACGATAAAAATATTTAAACCCCGATAATTGTTTTGCACATCTGCAAATTTTTTGATGCTAAGGTATTCTCTTAATCACTATACAAGTCATCAATTTCCATAAATCATCAATAGCTGGTTAAATCAGCTGCAGACCGCATTGTTTAGGCGTGATGAGTGAGCTACCTATACATGATTTGGAGTCAGTGTAAGTGACATATCGATATCTAAATAAACTCGGTGCTCGAATGACCTGCAAATCATTACGCAATATTTTGTTCGACGTTGCTGAGCTTGCATCAAATACTTTAAACAAGTCTTGTACTGTTCTCGCAGAATACACATCGGTGTATACATTAATTGCGAATTGCAAAAAGCTAACCCTTAATTGCGAGTATGGTGTAGTATTATTTGCAGAATCCGGTTCGAAAAACCAAAAATGTGACGTATCTTGGATTTTTAAAATTAAAAATATGATTTTCTCCAAAGTCTTATATTGTAAATATATATTAGGAATGAAGTACTGTAAAATTATGATGACGAGGGCGTAAAATCATAATAAATTAGGGTCGGTAGAATAAGTCACAACGTGGTCACGCAATTGGCTGCCGATGTCAGGACATTAGACCTCGATAGAAGATACAAATACAAAAAGTATGTACCAGAATGCCCTCTTTTATCTGGTAGCTTAAACATTTCTCAATTATAATCTTATATTTGTACACACTATAGAAACACTTATTGTTCGAGTTTTTTTCTTTGAATTTTTATCCATGAAGAGACAAATTTGAAGCTTATCTAAGCTTCATGAACTTGCTTGCAGATCGAAAGTGTCGTGGTTTGATATACGGGTAGAGTTTAGGTGATAAAGATTGTTTGTTTGGGTCTTGTTCGTGATGTCTAACATAATAATAATCAAATTATTTATTTTTATTTGCCCAGGTGTTCACAAATGCAACACCCGATCATTGGTGTGCACCGATCCCAGAGCTCCAATTCTTAAACCTTTCAAATGATTTAGTTCGTTCCCTGACCATACCCAGAGGAGAAAATGGTTACGAGACTTGCAGAGAATACGCGATAGACCCAATTCAACTGTACGATGCTCTCGAAGAATATGTAGAAGAAAGGTAATATAATTTTTTTTCGCCTAAAGCTGACAAGCGAACACACAGGTCACCTAATGTTGTAACATTGCCGGCTAAAAAGGATAAGGTAGACCTGACCGAAATACACAAAAATGTTTTCTGGATGATTCTAGAAGGAATTGCCACTAATTAAACTGTACGATACAGAGTTCAGTGACCTTCAACAGTATACTTTAGGTGACATTTTTTTATCCGTCGTTAAGCAGGATGGTCTATACACTACAAGCCATGTGTAGTCAATTATGTTTGGAAGGAATAGTCAAACAAGGATAATTGTAGTATAAGATAGCCCGAATATTGCTTAAAGCATTCTTGGAGCATGAATCCCGGGCTCTGAAGAAAAGTTATGTACATGGAACTCCATTAATTACAAACCCCTTGTGTCATTCTTCGGATCTTCGGATCTCGCAGCGAGCGGTCGTGCAGCTATTGTGACCTGTTACACACTTTTATATTGAATTTTTTATTTTTAT
The DNA here is from genome assembly GCA_018251895.1 of Agathymus mariae mariae. NCBI lineage: Eukaryota > Metazoa > Arthropoda > Insecta > Lepidoptera > Hesperiidae > Agathymus > Agathymus mariae. The sequence continues at coordinate 9,394 of DWPT01008195.1, forward strand.
ATATCTGGAGATTAAGCAATTAAATATAATCAAACTTATTAGATGAGTGTCAGTATTGAATATATGTTGAAGTTAATGAGTGAAGGCTAATTTTGTCTTTTGACGTGTCTTGTGGATATTCATCACGCAACGAGCATACGTTTCGGTGTCACTGGTTTTATGGAGCTATCTTTAACTTTTCAATGGAGGGCGTTGATCATTGCAACACTATTCTCACATGTATCTTGGAACTATTATATTATTACTGTTATTAAGGTACATAAAAAGGTTCCGAGACATCATATGAAGCATTTGTGCTTCGCGAAAAAATTGCCATTGCAGCAAATATTTTTTATTTGAGGAATCGGTTCCTTGTTGTTTGATTCTACTACTGATTTTATAAATAGTTACCATCACCTCGTAAATAATTAACGATAACAACGCTCAGTTCTCGTACAGCTAAATTTGTCTTGAATAAACTGGTGTGAAATAGAACACTCATGGATTCCTAAACATAATTTGGGTGTAAGTCTTGCATATCTGATTTCCGAGGTAACTAAACCCTGGATGAATGCCAGCGTGTTACGTCGCAACCGTTACCGTACTAGTTCTGAATTACCTTGCAATTAAATGGTCAAACTGGTGACTAAAATTCTACGACACTGGTTTTAGGTATGTATTTTTGGGGTATATGCGGCGCCATCCTTTCACGTAATCCATTCTTTCCTACTCGTGATTCATCCCGCTGACCAACGGAATAGGGAACACACAGTATAGGATGGTAAGGGCTCACCTGGCTTGATATGACCTTTTTTTAAAAGAATAACAGAAATATAACATTCTTCATATATATATATTAAACATTACTCTGAGAATGCTTTATCCGAAACACGTGTTGTTGACGGTATGTATTAATACTAATTTAATAACATTGAATTTTCGCAAAGTAACGCCAAGTAATTTTCGTAAAGTAACG
>DWPT01008196.1:0-10348 GCA_018251895.1 Agathymus mariae mariae
CCTATATGCATGTAGTCTACGCCTATAATTATAATAACATTAAGAAAATCACTGTTAGCGAAATATCTATGTATAATGTTTATTATGTTGGTGTTCAAATAAATAAACACCACGCTGTGACTTTGTTGGAAAAATGATAATTTCCAACTATAACCACAATGGTACTGAGGTGCACTTGGGTCGAGTCAACTGAACTCTACACTAATATTGTTACTATTAATAAATGCAAGTGCTGTGTGGTTTTTAATTCTTTCACATAGTTACAATATGCTTCTTTAAAAGCTTTAAGTGATTTTAAAAATAATGAACAGAAATTGTTACTTGAATAAATACAGATAATATTAATTGTGTTCATTAATACATATGATCACATAAAATAATAGTATTGTGAAACACAACTGATTCACCCTGAGAATGGTACACTATGGAGATGATGAATGTTGCTATCTTAACACATCCAGAGTTATTGTTTTGTGAACTGTTTTCAATAAATATCAAGTTTGTTTATAAACATCAATGCAAGAATTAACAAACTAAGGGGCCGGTCCCACGTGCCTGTGCCATACTGGACGGACGAGGCTATGTCTTGAGTTAAGTCTTCTTTTATGGATGTTGCTTGACCTATATCGTTCAGCTTAATCCAACGGTACTCATGTGTATCAGGCTGGGATTTTGTGTCTGAATAGCTAAACCACTCTCCTAAAACTCGTCCATGAAAGTGTTTAACATTAGTGGTACGGAGCCAAGTGCCACCCCAAGGATCCACCCCTTCTTTCTTGGACATCCGTGACGACCTTCTCGTAGCAGATGTTCATCGGTGTAAAATTACCAGCTGTCAGTCACTATGGACTGTATCCGCTAGAGCCAGTGCTATAATGTGTCATTTAAGTAGATGAGTGATGTCTCCGTCGGTGCGTAGGTAACGGACGAGGAGTCGATGAAGGCGTGCAACGAGAAGCCGCTGTGCGTGGTGTCGGTGTTGCCGCACATCCTGGACTGTAACGCCGCATGCCGCAACCAGTACGTGGCCACCCTGGCGCGGCTCGGCGAAAAGTACAAGAGTAAGATGTGGGGGTGAGTGGTGTTTTTGATTGATTGTGTGCAACTAGTGCCGTTAGCAGACGGTCCACTTTACTTTTTTGTTTAATGATAGACAATTTTCCTATGAATAGGGGAGCTGTGATCGACCTTCGTTGCGCTACTCTACTCTAGATTGGGCCTATCGACTGTTTTAGTTCTTTGGCAACATGTAAAACGATAATCAGCATTTTTATTTGTCTGCAATGTCCGTTGATAACGATTTTTTTGTATTATGGTGTATTTAATCCTGTACTATATGTTCCAGATGGGTTTGGGCGGAGGCAGGTGCCCAGCCAGCGTTGGAAGAAGCTCTCGAGCTTGGCGGGTTCGGGTACCCGGCGATGGCTGTCGTCAACGCTAAGAAACTCAAGTTCTCAACTTTGCGAGGTTCCTTCTCAGAGACTGGCATCAACGAGTTCCTCAGGTTAGTAATTTGGTTCAGCGTCAGAACATTAAAGCTCCACCTGTTGGACCATGATCTCTTCTTAGAGGGGACATCGTAGACTACAAGTGGCCAAGTGCAAGTTGGCTTCACATACTATTGGGAACTTTATAGTTGGCAAGTTTTTTCGTGGTGTTTTTACCTACATGTAATGCATGTCAGTTATATTTAGGCTACAAAAATGACTCATTATTCATACCTAAGTGTAAGCAAACCTAGATTTTATCACAGCCCTGAATATATTATAACATTTTCTAGCATTACTTTCACTGAACATTCAAATATATTACTTAAAAAATGTTTACAGAGATTTATCATTCGGTCGCGGTCAGACTGCGCCTGTGAAAGGCGCTGAGATGCCCAAGATCGTCTCCACAGACCCATGGGACGGCAAGGACGGGGAACTACCCCCAGAGGAGGACATCGATCTCTCCGACATTGACCTCGAGAAGGATGAGTTATAAGTGAACCGAGAGTGTTATACAATCTTTTAGAACTGTTTCATAGTAAATTGTTCAATCTCAATTTGGTGTACACATACATTGTGATTTAACATAGCAATACTCTACAATTCATTCCATAGACATATTGCAATAAACTTCCTTGTGGCTGTTAACTCATAACGGGTATTCTTTTACAATAGTCAATATCAAAAGATCTCTAACTGAGGATAGGTTTGCTTTTCCAATGACCTTTTTTCATTAAATATTTATACGCTTTGTTCCTTTATACACTTTTAGGTTTGGAATTCAAAATTATGTTATTGATATAGTTGTTTAATATACAAAATAAGATTGCGTCTTAAACCTTATTCTCAGTTCGCGCACAGTGTTTCCTTTCACAAATAAGTTATCAATTTTAACTATATTGTAATAGTCTTATTCACTGCAATTGTTGTGGTTATGTGTAAAGTTTATTTTTGTACAAATTAGTGACATATCTTCTAAAATCACAAGGTCCTTGCGTTTTTATATTGTAACTATGCTAGATACTTAACCAGTGAATAAGTTATTTTTACATGTAATATATAAAAATTTTCGACTCGCCTCAGTGTAATGTAATACAATATTCAAATTAAGTGTAATAGGATAATAATGAAAATTAAAGTATTTAATTTATGGACTGAATTATCACGGCATTGAGGCTGATTCTTCCATTGTGTAAGTAGAATTTTGAAGTATTCGTGTTTTGATGCAGCTTTGATCATCTGAGCTGTGGTAATGTGGTCAAGTTTGTGAACTTTATTAATTTTAAAGCTAATAAATTTTTACGAAAATCTCATTGTTTGTTACTTTATTGCTTCTTCCCAGTTATAATGACAAACCAATTTCAATTTCAGTGAAACAATTTAGAAGATGAAACATTCAAAGCAAATTATTTCTACGGTGCTGATAAAAATAAAACAATTATTGTGGTTATAATAATCAGCTTTATTTTGATAAAGTACAAAATTGCTGAAATTGTACAAAAAAAAACATTACATACTACATAGTAATACTCTTATAATTGAGATAATACTGATGAAATAATCAACACATAATTTAAATTGATGAAATGCAGAATAATGTAATAACTAGAAATGTTGTTTAATATTCCAGTATAATCACATTTCTCTGAGGAAATCTCTCATACTTCCATACAAAAAATAATTTACTAGGTACAAAATCAGTGTAATAATTATGTTAATATGTCACAATAAAAATTACATTCATACAATGCCAAAATATTGGCAAAAATTAAACAATAGTTGTGCGGCCACTGTTGCATATTCTTGTACTACCTATATATATCTGTTTGAGCATTTAAAGAGAAAACCTTTTGATGTGTAACACAAAAGTTTCTAATAGAAATAATAAAGTCAAATATAAATCTTAATATTCAATTTATGCTACATATTAATTTGAACACATTTGTCAAAGTCACTTAAGGCATAAAATTTACTAAGTATAAATGAAAATTGGTCCAAACAGTCTTAAATGTAAAAAAGGTGTTAATTATAGCACCCACTTTAATCTAAAAATATTTTTTCACATAACCCAATTATTAATGTAAAATGACTTTTTTTAAATTGAATTATGGTTGCTTTTATCACAACCATCATTTATTATCTAAACATTTGTAAATTGGAGATAAGTGATACACATAAAAAATTGATTCATAAAGATTTCTATAAAAGCCACTTTTAACAAAGGCAATATAAGTCTTAATTCTCATTTCCTTTATCCATGACTCTAAAAATGCATCTATGTCTAATCAAGGGATGTCTAATCATAAATAAGTTAAAACAGATTAATAAAAGAGAATTTTCTTCCAAATTGAAACTGTTATTCAGAAAATTAATTAATCAGTATATAATAAATTAACATTATACCTAACTTAAACAGCCATCTAATTGATTATTGACTATTGACATTCTATCAATTATTGATTTTCATTTGACTCCATGAACAATATAGAAATTAGATAAAACAAACAGTGCTGATTCATATATATGATTATCTTCCTTGACCTACAAAATGGTTCAGTGAAATTAATTTCCTCATAGATTTCACTGCTGAACTTGAGTGAAGTGAGTTGTGTGATACTCAATCAAAATTAATTTTTTGAAAGCATTTGTGTAATTTGAGCAAAACACAATCCAAATATAAAAAAAAATACCTCAAGGAATTTTGCTGTACTTCACAGCATTTGATTATAGTAGTAAATATAAGACGACACTTTACCTCGAAAAAGTCCTACATACTATTTATTAATTTCAATATACTTTTTCATACATTAGGCAAACCAATCATATCGTATTTCCTGGTTTTCTTGCACAGGATGGGGTAGCATATAGAAAAATAGTACATACCGACAATTGCCATTATCAAAGATACTATAACCGTAACGATACCCCATGCGGATAAACCGAGACCCCTGCGTGCTGTATTCTGTCCTGGTAAGCTGCTACTGGCCAGTGTCTTGGGCTGTACTATTTCGTTATTCTTAGACTCGTATTTACTGTTATAGCCTCTATTAGCATAGCTCCGTAAACCATCGCAGTATAAGAATAGATTCAACACTGTAAATAATATAAATTTATATATTATTTAGTTTCTTTTATATAAATAACACGCACTAATAATTCGAAAGTATCATCTGTACTCACCAATGAATATCAGACCAATTCGAGTAATTTGTTTAAAAATGGATAACATTATTTCTTCTTCTATTTCCAGAACACCAATGAATTTAATTATAACGATTCTGGTTTCTTTTTATTATATGTTTATTTTTTAATAAAAATAGTATATAATTAAGTATTCGAGGGTTACAACAGTTGCGTACAGTATTGAATTAGTGTTTGATTATGAATCGGAATGTAATTGTAGATTAGCTTGTTATCGTACCAACACCGTACAAATTTCAATGTATTAGTTTGATAGATTGATTACGAATGCTGACAATGACAGCATTCTCAATAATGAAATGATTCCAAAGATGATGTCATTAAAGACATTGACTCAGATTGATTAATTTGCTGTTCAGATTACGGTACTGCCACAGAGTACATTTATAGGTTATAGTTTATTATGGTACGGTAATCTTGTATAGAAGGCTTTATTAGCTAACTATTACTAAAGCTATAGAGTCAATATCAGATACTCTGTGGTCAATATGAATACACATTACAAAGGTACTCATAGGTATGCATAGATAATCTTATGAATACGTAAAATCTGTTGAAATAAAATTTTCATTAATGTATTTTTTTTTACTAAGAACAGAAAGATATAAATAATTCACTCATAAAAATAATATCTCAGCTGTAGATTTATATTTATACGGGCAAGCTTTATATTTGGAAACCGTACTGAAATCGTATTTCCGGTCCTAGTCTGCTAGCGTGTACTTCCGGATAGAATTCAATCACAAAGCTCCGTATAGAATTGACTGCGTTGTCAAACGTCAAAGAAACTAATACCGGTCATGGCTAAATTACTATTTGCTTTTATATTTCTTCTTTATTTCACAAATAAATCCAATAGCGCAAGTGTAGATATTGTATCTAGTGATATAAAAATAAAGAATGTGGATAGAACGATTGACATCTCTTCACAACTCGTGAAAATTGCATCAAAGATAACCTTTGAGAACACGGGGAAATCGCCGGTAAAGAGCATCCTATTGGCTGTTCCAGCTGCAATAAAGAATAATCTTGCGTATATAGGAGCCAAAGATAGTACAAACAAAGATGTACGGGTAACTGAGACCACTGTGAAAGGTAATGATAATGTTTGGTTTTGGCGTGTTGACTTGAAGGAAGCAGTCAACCCAGGAGCTTCGGCCATTATTATGTCAGAAACAGTGTACACGAAGGCGCTCGTTCCTTATCCTACTGCTATTACACAGCAAGAAGATCAACTAGTAAAATATGCGGGTAACCTGTACTTCTATTCCCCGTACTTTGTCACGACGCAGAAAACTAACGTCATTTTAAATACTAAAAGCGTGGAGTCATTTACAAAAGTGAAGCCGTTCAATCAAGTGGACGGCACTATTGTGTATGGCCCGTATTCGAACATCGGACCGCTCACTGACAAAGAATTGACAGTACATTACAGAAACAATTCACCTTTCTTGACTGTGACCCGTATAGAGCGGCTAATTGAAGTGTCGCACTGGGGCAATATAGCAGTTGAAGAGAAAATTGAAGTAGAACACACCGGTGCAAAGCTTAAGGGGCCATTCTCTCGCTACGACTACCAACAGGACCATCACAGTGGCCCAGCTAGTGTACGATCTTACAAAACTATTCTTCCTGCATCTGCCTCAGATGTCTATTACCGAGACACTAATGGTAACATCTCAACATCCAATATGAAGGTTAAAAAGGACCTGGTTGAATTGGATTTGAGGCCCAGATATCCTTTATTTGGAGGTTGGAGGTCTCATTACACCCTTGGCTACAATGTACCCAGCTATGAATACTTGTATCATTCTGGTGATGAGTTTCTTCTTAAAATGAGAGCAATTGACCACATTTTTGATGATATGCAAGTGGAGGAATTAATCACAAAAATTATTTTACCAGAGGGCACATCTAATATCAAGTTAAACATGCCCTATCCAGTGACCAGACTGCCTGACAGCTTGCATTACACGTACTTGGACACAACAGGTCGCCCTGTCATTTCGTTCACAAAGAAAAATGTTGTAGAAAATCATATACAAGATTTCCAACTTCGCTATACATTCCCTCGAATTCTAATGTTCCAGGAACCATTACTGTTACTTGCCTTCTTTTATATATTATTCTTGGCAGTGATTATTTATGTAAGACTAGATTTCTCTATTCATAAGGCTGAACATCATAAAGATTAATTGTTAATTTTGTAAATTATACCAGTTCATATTGAAAATTAATGGGCTAAGATTATGTTGTCCTTATTTTTGATTTTCTACAAAATCCCATGTTACAGTTATAAATGGATCAATAGAATTTAGATATAACTAATATCTAGAAGTTATACCAGAGATAATATGAATTTAGTGTTGTGCGCAATGCTTAATAAGTAATAATATTGTAATTTATCATTTTGATTTTTATTTTGACCAATACATGCAATTATGTGTTATGATGTTAAGATTGTTTATTGAAACACAACAAACTCAATAATTGTAACACAATTGTCATATTTGTATAGCAAGAAATAAATATGTAATAAGAAATACCTTATTTATACAGCAGAATTAAATTCTATAATTTAAAAAATATAACACCTCAGGGCAAATAATACAAGGCATTTAACTTATAACAGTTAACAGACACCTTCATTTTCATATCATGCCTTAGGTGACCTTGCAGCTTAGTTGGTATAATTCTGCTGCCCACTGAGTTGGTTCCCAACAGGGATTCCGGAAGAGCAGACATTTATGTGACAAATAATTGTTAACTCTTGGATAGTGGGTCTTTATGGTATTAGTGTCCATGCCACCTACAACAGGAAAACCTAGCATTGGTGTCAGGATATTAAAAATAGCTACTTCAATTAGTCTGATTCTATCTTATTCAATTTCTTGAATTGTTATTTCATAATTTGAATGTAAATGAAAAATAGGTGCAATAAATATACTATATCCCAACTCAATTTGCATGTGTTTGTTTAGAGGATACTGTAGTTGACTGTATGTTTTTTCAGGTGGTTTTTAAACTGCTTTAATGAGGAAATATCATGATGAGAAAATTGAAAACAAAAGAGTTCTCAAAACTTTTAACAAAACAGCCGAGACCTTAACAGTAACTGTTTCATACTATTCACAATTTCCAAGATTGTATTTAAATTAGTTTGGACCTAACATGCAAGCATCCCGTTTTGTCTGGTGTTGGACCATAACATCCCATGGACTTGAACTCACCGAAGGTGTATTGCCAGTATACTAAGATGTAATGTCCAATTGTTATTATTGGTACCCTTTTTAATGGTCCATGTTTCTAAAAAACCACAAACTATTTCAAGACAAGAGTAAAACACATGTCACCTGCTATAATATCATTAGACGAAGCGGCTCACATTAAAAATGTAACACGTGTGGTGACTAGGAACACAAAGCTGTAACTTTATAAGTGTATTACAAAAATGTCTGTCGCCATTATAGCCATCCTTAAAACATCGATAGGTTTGTAATGGGAACAAAGTACATTCATATATAAATAACACTTTATTTTCAAAGATGTGTAGACATGGAAAGTACACAGACCAACTTATATGTCAGGATCATGAGAAACAACAACATATTAAATAATATACAACATAAGTATTAATAATACATAATTAATGTTAATAAAAAAATTTAGTTAACCTTGTTGCAGGTGAGCATTTATAGAAAAACGATATTACAATTTATAGCCTCAATATAGGTATTTTGATATATCAGCTTATACATTTCTGGCGGCCCGCCCATACTTCGTTCGGGTTGAACATTTATAAATAGTGTACCTTATTACGAGTATATATTTACTTTTTAAATAGTAAGCCGATTTTTCAAACAGGTGCCACGGTTTCGGAAATTACCATATACACAACTTACAAAATTCGTACTCTCTTTATAATATCATGAAAGCGATATGTTACATGTGAGATAAATTAAATAAGTCGCAAATGTATTAAGCGAGTATATCAATAGAGTTAGATGGGCGTAATAATGAACTTAATGTTACTACTACATCATACTGTGGTGCTCAACTTGTTCCACCAGGTCTATCGATAATTGATATTGAGGTGTTTATTTGTATATGATGTGATTTGCTGGCCGCTAGAACAGAGGTACTTCGTCAATCGTCTGTTAGAAGGTTATTAAAGCAATTAACCTGGTTAACAAAGTCTAGGACTTAAAATTTTGCTTTCTTTAAATGTTCCAATCAGTTTGTCAAGAAATCAAGATGAAAGAAGACAAAATGAATGCTTGACATTCATATTCGTCAAACAGTCCGAATATATTCCTTCACAATCGTGTAATCACAACATTTACTTCATTACGATAAATACCAGTATTACGTTCAGGTGTACCCATACAATTCGAGCGCGGGAACAGCACGCACGACCTACATGCCGTACTCGGACTGCTTGAACCGGAGCACGACCGGGGCGCTGGTGCAGGGCAGGATGCCGAGCTCGGTGACGACGGCCGTGATGAGGCTGGGCGGCGTCACGTCGTACGTCACGTTCAACAGCGTCAAGTTCGGGTTGGAGCGCCACTCCTTTATGGGGGAGTTCGGGTCCGTCTTGTCGATGAGCTCGTCCGGATCACCTGCAGATTTTATTAATATTAATTAGATTTTAACAGATGTATTCGACAATATCCCGAATACTAAATGTATTATTCAGTATATATATATAGATATCAAAGTGAATATTATAGGTACGGTACGTTGTCAGAGTCGCGTCGTAAGGTAGTAATGTTTATTTGGAATGACGATTATATGAAGCTAGGAAAGTCTACAAGAAATAATTTAAAAATGTAGTATTATACTCTTAATATATTGATTTCAAGTTGTATGCACATTTGTTTGATATTTAACATTTTGAAAATAAGGCTGTTGAATTACAAACAGATATGTATTAGTTAATTTAGCCAGTGGAAATCCAGAATCCAAACAGTACTAAGATATTCGTAATAATTATTATAATCAATAAATCTATATTACAGAAAACAACGATTTAACTTTTTATTCGAACGAGTTCGACAGCCTAATTTTGAACCTATCCGAAGTCCTTTCTTCGACGTTAAAATATTAAATAAATTATTCATAAAAATCAATGAATTCCTCGGTCCGCTCACCGATATCGTGGCAGACGAGAGGGTCGAGGTGTGTGCGCTCGCTGAACTTGTGCGTCTCGCACGCGACGAGCACGGGCACGTTGCGCTCGCGCGCCACCAGCGCCGTCTGCGTGCTGCCCGCCGCGCCCAGCGCCGCACCGTGCGCCAGCAGCGCGCTCGCGCCCAGCAGCACCTTCTGGACCTGTACCGCGCGCACACATTTTAAATTAAAGTATTAAATATGTAAAAAATAATATTTTCATCATAATATTCTAAGCTGTCTATAACTTTAAGAGTGATTAATCTTTAATAAAAATCGTCTTAGAAAGGTGTAGCATTCTTTTATGGGGCTTGGAATTCGTTTTTACAATAAGTTGATACGTTAGTTGCTCATTGGAACTTTTAAGTGGCGTATTAAAACACAGCTTATATCCAAAGCATATTATGGTATAGATCAGTGATTCCCAAAGTGGTCTATATCGACCCCTAGGGGTCTATGACAACCTGCAAGGGGTCTACGTCAGC
>DWPT01008197.1:0-10347 GCA_018251895.1 Agathymus mariae mariae
CAAAAGTATTGGATAAAACATTATCAAGATATCTCACAAATACAGCATCTATAAACCACACCATACACTCTACTGTATAGACTGTACATATACCTCAGTATAGCGTGGCGACCCGTCGCCACGGCAAGCGTCGCCACGCCAAATATTCGGCTTACAAGTTAGCCTATAGATGTTTCACATCAAAAACAGAATCGTTATCTACTTATTACTTTACAGGTCGCGCTCAAGCAACAGATGTAGACGTGAGACTCGCTGCTCCGAGCTGGGTCGCCCGCGGGGGCTCTGCTACGCTCCGATGCCTTCACCAAGTGCCTCCACAGCTGTTGTATAAAGTGGAGTTCCTCAGGGCAGGGGCAAAGCTCCTCCAATACGTCAGGGAGCGGGTTCCACCGTATACTAACTACACTTTTCACGGAGGAAAGCTCAACGTGAGTACATTATTTTGTGTACACTTCTGTATTTGAAATTGGCAATCAAATAAAATAATTTTAACGTTTTAATAATGTTAGCTGCATCTCACAAATGACCTTTAACAGCCAATAATAAATATAATTTGTCACATCAATTCCAGCTCTAGCTATGACTTTAGAATCTAATCAAACAGACCTGTCCCTTCATTACATTATTACACAGACGCAGCACAATCCCATCCACGATATGTTCGGTCTGAAGACCTACATGAATAACTTACTCAGACATTCCCGGTGAGTTGTAACACTAACTCGCGTTACTTTGCTGATTCATTTTCTCCGTTGTGAGACCCCACAGCGACTCGTTAGCCGTTGAAGAAAACTCGAGAGAAGAATTGCCTCTACAAATCCGTGTCATGCACGCGAACTTTTAAAATCTATTGTTTTGAATCCTGTTCAATCTCCGTAATTACTTTTGGTGACTGGAAAACACTTTGTTATCCGGAACTCAAGTTATTTAGAGGTCCACTACAACACAGTCACGATTAACCTGCAGGTTTGTCCTTGATATATAATGGCTATTTACTACGTACACAAAAAGAGTAAATTACTTTTTATTGTAACTAACATGTAATCCAGTGGTTAAGTGTAAATTGAAGACACTGTCGAGTTCAGTGCGTGAAGAAATCGTTAGAAGTTTAAGATAGTGGTGTGTCGTTATAATATGTTGTTTAAGATATATAAACTATGTGGACGTAAGTTTTTCACATTCATCTGCCTCGTTTTAACCACGACCTAGTTTCCTATAAGTAACCGGATCGATTTACAAATAAAAAGTTTATTGTCCACGATGATCTTATATAATGATATAAATATCTCAATTAAGCACGTGTTACGATCTTGCTTATTTAATTTTAAAAATTGGCGGCGCGACTTTAACTTATTATCATAGGGAACTATGATAATACAATATGATAATACAACAACACGTATTCAGCTTAAACGCTTAGGAAAACAATGTCACCTGAGATCTAATAATAAAATAAACGCACTATACATACAAATCAAATCATAACAATCCTTGTAAAATACATTAGTGCCATTCTTCTCTACAAGTTTCTTCACTTAAATTATTGTTATCTGCCTTGTAACGTCAGATGTCAGATGCAATTTCCATTGCTTGTTGCAGATGTCCCAAGTGACCGAGAATTCCATTACGATAGATAATCTAGACCCAACGGCGTCCGGCTTATACTGGTGCGAGGTTTCCCTTGAGACGCCCATCTTTACGGCCGCGTCTCCGGCACATCGGTTGACTGTCGTTTGTAAGTGGTTCTATGAACTTCGTACTTTATAAGTGATTGTCTGTACTTAAAATACATTGTTAGGTTGAACATGAACAGATTTGTATAGCAACAGTTGACAAACTAGCAGACTCTCGACGTGATGGTGAGACGCGTAAGATAAGTTTGCAAGACAAGGAGTGACAATAAGTCGCGCGAAACTTTAAGCTAACGTGTAAACTGCTTCTTCGGTACAGCAATCGAAGCACGTTGAACCACGGTGACCGTTTACCATCAATCGGCTCGTCGGCTCATTTTTCGGGTATTAGCATACTCGTAAATGAGTAAACAATCGTGTTGTTCAACTGTATCATATTATGGTGCGTGAGCGAGATGGTTTGGACTTAAGACTTCATTCGGGTTATTATTATTATTATTACATGATATTTAAAATATTTTAATTTTTTTTTATCCTATCATCCTATCCTTTACACAATCACGTGTTCTCACTACATACCAATTCTCACGAATATCAGTCAAGCCGTTTTTGAGTTATCTCGAGACACGAAAATTTCAACAGATTTATATAGTATAGTGTGTAGATAAAATATAATAAATAAAATTCAAATTGTAGTTTACAATCAATGTCGATCTAGAAAGAAATTATTATCATCATACACAAGACTTACTTAGAAAATTGCTAGGACCGAAGGCGGACTTGCGGAAAATTCACTCATAAGCTTGCTAATAAATAAGCCACAAAATCTGTATAAAAATCAAGGAAGAAGTTATAGTTACTACGATACCCAAAATTAGGTGCCAGAGCTTCTGAGTAACCAAATAGTAGCGAGACATCATGAAAACAAGAATACATTTGACATCATAATATTTTTTTATGTAACGGGCACTCACGATTATTTGTTGCCAACAACGAATAAAACGTATCACGAGTACCCATTACGTAATAAAATGTATGATTTCCGCGATGACATTCGTTTCAAATCAAATGTAACATAATCAATATTTATTATGACGACAATAATAAGTAAATGCTTAAATATTAATGGATTGTAAACTTTCTGTGTACGTCCAATAAAGTGGGTACGCTTTTACAAGTTACAAGATGAAAGACGTAAATAAAATTGTATTACTGGACACAAGCTGAAGAGGTAATGATAATTGAATGATGACCACGCCTTGTTAATAGCTATCAAATCATTACTTTTCTTACCAATTCGCTATGCAAAACTATTCGATTATGAAGCCCCTTGTGCCATCCACTAAAACTTAACAAATTACCGTTAAATGCTATAAAAGGCAGCTTTAAATACGATCCCATTTTCATCACCGTAAAAGTCTCGGTTACAAAAAAAATGCAGAATGAATTCTACAAAAAATTGGAACCATGTTAGACCAGTCGAAAATCTGTGCATAATATTTTCTCATTAACCTCGTAAAAGCTGTGAGTGAACTAATTTTGTATGTAATACAAATACTGCATACAAATACTGCAATTCCCAGATACATTCGTACTTTAAGTAAATTTAAAACGGTTTTCTTAAACAGTTTTGTACATTTTTACTAACAATCTGATACTGATATTTGTGAAGAAGTTCAAATAGAAGACAGTAAATATAAATACACTAGCAACGCATTACACAGTACAAAGTGGGAGATCCATTTTAACCTGATTCTCCGACACGAAATGAAACAATCACAACATACATTTAAACGTGACTAAAAACGGTTTCACGGCTCACACCACAATTAGGTTGTTGATTAGCCAAAAAAGTAAACAACCTTCACACCAGCAGGAAAGATTGGCTTAACTCATGGAAAGATAGAGCCCCATACATCCCAATTTGTAGACTATAGAATTTTTCTATAGTTAAGCGTTTTTAATGGCGGGAAACATAATATTACCATAAAATATATTGTTCCTATTAAATTAGTATTAATTTACTTTGCAACAATCCGTAAGCACAATGTACGATGGTATACAACAATGAATTTCCGCAAAGTAACGTCTGATACTATCAAATATATATTATTCCATTTATAATTTCACAATGCATTATTATATAATGTTACAGCTAGCCCGGCAAATGTTTTCTATAATATATTCCTGGAATCCGATCGCAGTGCCACCTATAGGATCCAATTGGAAATGTAAACGATCCAGGGACTCATTTAATCATACCTTTATATTCCATAAAAAGGCGTCCCAGCCGTTTAGGAGCATTTCTGTCACATAATGGTGATAAAAATCATACATATTGTTTCCTGAAAGTTTCAACCAAAGCGAAGGGTTTTCTCGCTAGTCTGCCAAATCTTCTCCCTTTTCTCATGCATTAAAAATACGGATATTCTTTTTTATTACAATAAACGACTGCTTGTGAACGATTTGTTGAAATGTTATCTATTTCATGAATGTAATTTTTAATAAATTGTTATGATACATGCTTAACAATAAATGATGCAAGGAGCCTGTCCTAGCATACTATAAGTTGATGCCAGACACTAACTTATCGCGTTCCACTATATTTATGTATAATAATTAAATGCATTAGTAATTAATTAAATAAAAAAAGAGTAGCTATTTAAGCAAATAAGTGTTTTTTGGAGATGGACGGATGTACTGCCTAAAGTTCGAGATGAAACTTAAAATTAAACCTAAAACCTAATTAAAATTAAAACTAAAACACAAGGTTGCTGGAATTTATATTTATATTTATTTATATTTACCTCAATTTCATTTGCACCAAGAGATCATTGAGGTACGATGTATACTTTTTAGAGCAGACGTTTGTTTTGACAGATTCCCAAAAACACCCACCTATTATAACGTTCGGAAAGCCCGACGTCGTAGTGGGCGGTCTGCTCAGAGCCAATTGCACCAGTGCACCAGCCGCGCCTACACCGAAACTCACTTGGTACATCGATAATGAAAAGGTAATTCAACTAACTTTAATTGACAAACAAGCCAAACTAGCTATCATTTGAAAACAATACACTTCAGTAGATTATCAAAATTTATTAGCTTTACGACATTACCAATAGCGAATTGAATGCTTAACATCTAAAAAATTTACTTTAATTTCCTTTGATCACGGCTGTCCTATATCGAAAAGATTCGCCTTATTCAAGGGAAATATTGAATACTATAAACCATTAAACAAAAGAAAGGTTTATTAGTGTTTTAGTTTTTTTGGGTCTGCGCACATAAAATTTAATTGTTTTATTTATAACACTTTGTATTGTCAGATACGTATATGATAATGCACACGCAGCGTAAACTTATAATGTATTCGTTTGAAATACAATGCCTTATAAGAGCATCGATTCAAAATTTTGAATGATAAATCGATGATTGTTCCAGTCAAAAGCGATACGACCACACCCAAAATAACTCGATCGATCACTAAGATTCAGCACAAAAAGTTATTAGTAGGCTAAGAAGCAAGCGACGTATAGAAGCACTGTTATTATATCCTTTATTTTCAGGTACCCGACGAATCGGTAAGGTATTTCTCGTACCGTGTGTCAAGCTCGACGCGTACGAAGGGTGGTGGGGGCTACCGTCACAGGAAACATCAGCATCGGTATATAGCGCCAGAGTTCAACTACACAGCGAAGTACTGGGCTTTAGTTAGCGAGACTACCACGCCCGTACCACCTAACATCACCAAGCACAACAAATGTACCTTGAAGGAAGGACCAAGCGATGATGTCGCTAAGGTAAGGTGTCTTACCACTACTTATCAATTTAATACAAAGTATTCAAAGTATGCATAGATAAAGATTATTTTTGTACTCTATGGCACGGACGTGACAAAAGTTTAAACAATATTTTATACTATATTAAAAAAAATAGCATTCTATTACTTTACAAACATTAATATAAATGGTGAAGATGATTTACAAAATTATTCGCACGAATCTTTTGTGCAAATGAGATAGGGTTTATATAACGTTGGAGATGTCTAAAATTTGCAGGGTACCCACAAAAACGATCATGTAAAATTATACACTCGGCGACTAAGGGGACAAAAAAAACTTTTGATGACAGCCACGCAAGTACCCTCGTTTTTGCGGTCTTGCTGCCGCTCGGACATAAGAAGCAACCACGTAATATTTTAGTGAAACAATGTAAATACGTACTATCGAATAAAAAGTGTCCTATACTACATTTGAATCGTCACTGCAAGACTTAAATCTCTTCTAATTGTCGCCTGTTTAACTAATCCTGCTTCACTTAACTCACTTTAAACACAAACTCTATTCTTTTTTACTTCATTCGCCTTCAGTGGGTCGATAAGTATAAAATATATATAGAACTATATATAAATGGAAAATATTTAAACACTGCATTATAAAGTAACATAATCAACCACATAGATAAATGATTAAAGTTAGAAAAATATAGGACTGAAAGGTATGCTGCCCATCTATTCTTTACTGTCAGTTATCGGTTACCCAGAACTAAAGAACAATCAAGGATAGAAATTAAATTTGTCACTATACGAAACGCGGCACGTGGCCTGTGTGATGGCAGCACCGTCGCTATGACTCGTAAGTTCAGCAATTCGTGTTACAACAAAACCTACCTACTACTACTACCCTATTTATCAGAAAGAGTTCAAGTTTTGTTTGTAATTATTATAGAAACGTCACACTGTTCGAAATACCAAATATATGACCATGACGCCGGCAATGTATTTCGTCCCCGTAACGAAGATAAAATTAATTTAATTTAACAATAAAATGTTGCGAAGTTATCACTGAACTGTATGCGAGTTTTACAATTTCAAAATATGTATATAAAGCAATAAATCCTGTGCTTATCGTCTGGGTAAATAAGATAAATAATTATTTAGATATTAATTGGCACGTAAGAATGCAGTTAGAAGTTCTGTACTATAACATTTTAACTGCGTTACAAGATGCAAGGTTATAGGACTCGGTCGTTAGGATAGTTTATGTTGTTTACCAGTAGCACGCAGTTTTTTCAAAACCACACAACTTGTCGAATTAGTTTTTCAACTTAACAAATTCTGTTTTTGTTATTCGGATCCAGGTGGAATTGCCCAATATGTTGCTTAATATATATGTCCAATATGTTATAAATGAGTTAGATTCGGCTCCTTAAATTTTATTTTCCAAATTCCATGTGGAACTGATAAATTATTATTTGAAATATTGTTAGAAATCATGAAAACCACCTCGCTCCATTACATCATGTAATTTTCATTGAAACAGCTTAGCTTATTAGATAAGCACTTTTGAAGTAAAAAAAAAATCAGCTTTACTCCACCTGTCGTCTCGTTATGCCTTTATGCATCAGGACGAAGTGGAAATAGCTCGATGTTATCGAAACAGTATAGTATCTAGTTTCGCCATCTACATTCACTGCGGAGGATCCCATCAGGGTTTCCGTATCCACAGACTTTGTTCGGTTACGTGAAAGTTGGTTAGAATCCGGTTTGCGTGGGTGAGGTTTACACAGTGGACGGGTAAGGGATATGATGCCAATATCTTGTTTTATTTACCAAGGATTTCACAATACTGTTCCTATGGCGGCAGTCATTCGACTAAGGTCTACTCCATTAGAGTTTCAAAACATCCTAACCAAACAAATTCTTACCTCAGTCAGTGATATAATGAGATGGTTCTTAATTATACATTAACAATATTATGTCCCATAACAGAGAACTTTCAATTTGAAACTCTTTATGTTTTGACAATAGCCTGCAATTTTCATATGTACGAAGAATATACAACTTGAATCAAACGCTTGTTAAATTATTTATTTCAAAAGTAGTCTCACAAATCGTCAAAAAATACGTTCGTTATGTATGCAATTTTCTCCAAATATTTTGTACTGGCGCGAGAATCAAAGGTGTGATGTAAGATATTACGTATCTTATAGTGAATAAATAATAAACTGATAAATCAGAAAAACTGACGGGAAAATATATTGTGATGATTCTTACTCAGGATGAATAATAAACTGGATAAGAAGGTATAGATCGCATTTTTACATTTAAACAATCTCGCGATACAAAAAATGCACATGATCAATGTTTAAAGTTCATTGACTTAAAGTAGATTTCTTTTTTTTAAATTCCTTGCTGTCGTTGCAGATGAAACTAAAATAAAATGGTGTCTATGTTCAAGCTTAATGGATCCCCGAAAAAGCTCCGCCAACGCCACTTGTGCCCGAAATGTCATGTCACTTAAGCTTTTGATACTGGAGTACTGTTTATAGCCGAAAGAGGAGTGATAGTATGCAAATCTCATTGTATTCAAATTCAAAATCATTTAACAATTTAGGTATTATGTTAATACACTAATGGACGTGATTGTTTGTTTATACTATAGTTTCGAAAGGGTACTTTAACATCTACATAATTTATACATACAATTACAAAATAAGTTTTAAACTCGCCGAATTGGTTACAATAGTGACAATTGCATAATTTCTCTTTATATATCTAGCAACATACATAGCTCTATATTATAATGAAATATGGTAAATTTGGCCTATAAAATTTCGGCAGTTTTTATCCAGACCTTTTACAGCTATAAATTATCCTATCGGCTAAACTAATTATATTTTTTGAATATCATCAAATTATTGAATATCAGTTGTTCAGAAGTTATACAATCGCTGACGAATGAACCTACCTCGTACCTGCTTACCTGATACCCTGCAGGTTTGTTTCTTTAACTGAACCAATAAGGTATTATTCGAAAATATTTTATATTATAACACATCGAGTGTGAGTTCCAAAAAAGGGATACAATTGACTATTTTATACTGATCGGCAGAATATCTTGTATGCATCATAATATCATTGTATCGGTAGAATAATAGTCGAAGTAAGTCGTACATAAATCATAAAAAAATAGTTTTGTGTAATCGCAAATTCAATAATTTTATGTCGATATATACATACTCATAAAATTTAAATATAGAACACTTTTATACCAATCAGAAGTTTCTGAGAATGATTCACGAACTAAATGACATTAGAAACTACTTTCACTAATTTCAAACTCATAAATTGTCCAATTTTAAACAGTTTATTCTAGCTGTGATTATTATTAAAGTTGATTTAATTAAAGCGTTTATTCAAATCTTCACAATAAACTTTAAATGCAAACATAACAAGACAACACCAGCGGTAAATAGATTTACAAGTATGACATTTACATTTTACAGTATTTTTGTTACAGTTGTATTATTGTAAAAACATTACTTTTGGGCTTGCATTCTGTCTAAGGTTTGTAACACAGATTATTTCGATGGTGTTTTATTATCACTATACACAATAATGACAGATACCAATATTACATATAATAACTTATAAAATTCGTCTATACTGTAGTATTTCTTTAATAATGTAAATTATTTCAAAATAATCACAACATGGCAATACCTATGAAATAGCGCGCGCACGGTATAAAAGACTAATTTAATTTTAAAACTCGCCTATGACTCCGTTTCGAAGACCGAAGTTTTCTCAGTTTTATTCTTATTTCTCCGTATTGTATTATACAATTGTTTTATTATACAAACAAACAACATATATAAACGCTAAGTAGTCTGTTAACTGTCAGACCTTTACAAATGTTATCATTCAACAAAGTCGTACTTCTCCTCACAACAGCACAGCTAGTAAACGGTTTTTAGATTAACATTTTTCGGACCGTAGGATACACATAAAGGATCGTGTAAAATGACCCCCTCCTTCACTCGATATGACGTGAAGAATTTTTTTCATATTAGATTAAAATATCTACTGATCTTGATACTTTTACACCAATAAAGAATCCCAAGCTTAGTAAGATTATTCTAAGAAAATCTCATAAAAGATCAACGATGTGCAATCATATATAGTCTGTAGTTGATCGTGTAATTTCAGGATAACCAGATCGTATTAGGTTACAGGCAGATGATATTTATCTTCCCGTAACCAAATTATTTATTTCATCTCTTTGGCACCAACTGAGCTTTTGGGTAGAAAATACTGCTAATAGTTTCATTTACAAACCAGATTCGAGAGAGACCGAGATTACCTCCAGTGATACCGATTTCACTCTGGGTGTCAATAGCCGAACTGAGGACACCAGCACACGGGCGTCTCCAATTGACCTGCACCTCCTCAATTCCGGATGAAGTGGGGCCTGGAGAACGATTCGCAGACATGAAAAAGCAGACTGTTACAGGTACCGGCAGCATTTTTAAAGTATTTTCAACATACCCCTAAAGAGAAAACGGGTAACTTAATTTTAAACTTATATCATCGCGGACATTATACATTTCAACTGTAACGGGTACTCACGGATCATGATCACGGCGAGGACGAGGGTCGAACATGGTTAAAATGGGTTACTTAATGATAACAATACACAGGGTATTAGCAATACCATGACGAATGAACTAGATACCTACCAAGATTAGATGTAGTTGGTAGACGGGAGGTTGATCGGTAAAGTAATCCCCACTGGTCCGATTGCTAAACCTACTTAACTGTTTTGTGACTTGTTACTAGGGATGTTGCGGATGTGGACTTTTTCACATCCGCGGATGCGGATCTTTTAACACTCACATCCGCGGATACGGATGCGGATGCGGATCTTGATTTTTA